>JAGFZM010002637.1:0-51786 GCA_017657215.1 Limnothrissa miodon | reverse complement strand
TCATTCCAGTGGAGTCTAGCGAGTCAAAGACAGGATCTAGCCCTCACCCTGCTGAGTGTCTGAGAGTGGAATTGAGACAGTCACTACAGTCAGCCTTAATCGCCGCCCTGATGGCCAGTGAAGTCAGCGACGTAGCTCTCCTCAGCTGGGGGAGCGTGAGGTCCGACGGCTGTGCTGAGAGGTCTGCCACCAATTCCTCGGAGAGGGAAGACAGGAGAAAGGCGGTGTTCATTGCCCTGACCACCTGGCCAGTGCTAATGAACGCCTTCCCCACGAGCCGCTCCGTGCGCTGACATGGCTTGGAGGGGAGCTCTGGAGGTGAGGTCCAAGTGGTGGAAGAAGAGGGCGCTAGGCAGCCAGATACAGTGTCCTCAACGCGGCGAAGGGGGCCTCCCAGTTGGCCTGGACGTCCACCACGACATTGGGATGTGGAGGCAGAGGGAGAGCATCCGGGGAGGGTAACGCGCCGGAGAAAGGGTCAAAACGCCCCTCCGGACAACGCTGAGGTAAAGGCAGGCCTAGCCTGCTAGCCGCCTGCGTAGCCACAGAAGCTAGCTCGCTAGCTAGCTGAGCACCGTGGGTCTTCTGAGCGGGTAGCGCGGAGTCAATGGTGACGAGCCCCTTTGTCTGCGCCGAGAGGAAGGAGACAACCTCATCTTCGTCGACCGCTTCGATGATGGGGTCGTCAGGGTGGCGCGGTGAATCAGTAGCGCAAGCAAAAGCAGCCCCAATGGAGCTAGCTGAAGGGCTAGCTGGTTGGGCCGTGACTAGCTGGCTAGCTGGTAGCTGACTAGCCGCTAGGAAGCTAGTCGAAGGCCGAGTTGCCGCCAAAAGCTGACCGGGCGGCTCATCCGGGTGCGAGGACGCCAGGGGCCGCTCGCCAAAATGGCGGGGAGGGAGATGACCAGTGCCAACGGGGGTAGAAAGCGCCCCTGGACTGATGGTGGTACCCATGAAAAGCACCGCTCTATTGGCGATCGCTGCAGGATAGAGGCGGTCGCAGGCAGAGCAGAGCTTGGGCTGGGTGAAAGCAAGCATGGCCGGTGTGAGCACTTTGAGCAGCGTAGTTCTCCAGAAATAGCTTTTAAAAAAGCTTTTGAGGTGGGCTTTCAAAAAAGCCGTTGGTTTTGAAAGAATATTTGCAAAGCAAACGGAGTGACTCAGAAACCGCACGTAGCAGGTGAGGTGAAAGAGGCAAAGAGGTCCTGAAGCGTAAGCGCAGTCAAGATATAGACTTTACTTGTACTTGGCTTCGAAACGAAAGAGAACTTGGGCAAAGATTCGTAGCCTTTCAAAAAAATCTCTGAAACAATCCAATCACTCAACAATTGTTACTAAATGGTTGTATGTTCTCCTAGCCCATATGAAAATTAGTGTCAACAACTTTTGAAAGCATTAACCCATCAAGAAATCAACGTCACCTAATTACCTTCATCCAACGGAACCTAACAGCGAACAGCCACAAAGTGACCAATTTTGGTGTCGAGGCCGGGAGGCTGGCTTGGTAATGGAAAGTGAGACTTAACGTTATGGAAAGAAAGTGTAAAATGAAGTGAAAGCAGACGTCCCTATGAGTTATTTAACAGCTGCACCCGATAAAACAGCAGAAGCCAACGTTTCTGAAATTGTTCACCGCCGAGACTGAACATGACAACATTAGCAGCAATACCTGTGATAAGTGGAAATACTTAAATATTCACAACATTAGCAGGTTAGCCTACATTGTGTTCTCTCTAAAGGATTTACTTTGCTCCATGACTTAGTAGGCCTATATAATTTTGGTGTAGGCCTAAAACTTAAAAATGGTTAAAATTCTCTCTAATAGGCTACTTAACACTGTAATATAGTTAACTATATTGCCTCAAAAGATGCAGCAGACTGGTTATATTCTTTCAGCATATAGCCTACATTTAAAAGAATGCAGCATACTTTTTTAATAACACCAAGATTTTTTTATAGTTTAGTTAGGCTATCAGTTTATTTATATAGCATATTTTTTACACAAAGTAGACAGTTTAATGTGCTTTACAAAGATAAAAATTGTGGATAAAGTAAGAAAAGAAACAAATAAGATTAAAAGTTACACCAAGGGTATAATTAATAATATATAAAGAGTAAAAAGTTTAAAAAAAGTTAAAAGAATAAAAGTTTAATAAAGGACAGAAAATAAAAATAATTTTAGAATAAGGATTTTCCCAAATTCACAAATTTGTAACCTCCAAATGTGATTGTGATACTATACACCCAGCAAAACAGAAGCACTCCTATGTTACAATAGTAGGCCTAAGTATAAATAAATGATCCAAGTTAAACACCTCAACTGACAGTAGCGCCCCTATCAAGAGGTCCGGAGTTCTAGACCCCAGTGTCATTTTCAGACTGGAGGGGGGGGACTCAAAAAGTTCAGACTCAGAGATTGTGATGGGTTCCTTTCTCTCCAAATATCCACAAGCCCCAAACATGTTATTAAACCAGAAAGTTTTGAAGGTTTTGCTGCACAGTATTCTATTGTCTATACTGTCACACATGGGCATCAAGGGTGATGCATACTGCTGGCTCGAATCCTACCTCACTGGGCGACTGTTCAAAGTGTCCTGGCTAGGACACACCTCTGTGCCTTACCACCTTGCTACTGGAGTACCCCAAGGATCTGTGTTGGGCCCCCTTCTTTTCTCCATCTATACCACTTTGGGCCAAATCATCCGCCAGCACGGCTTCTCTTACCACTGCTATGCCGATGATACCCAGCTCTATCTGTCATTCTCACCCGATGACCCAACCATCCAAATGCGAATCTCGGATTGCCTCTCTGACATCTCTGCATGGATGCATGGCCATCATCTCCAGCTGAACCTCTCAAAAACCGAGCTGCTGGTCCTCCCAGCTAAACCAACTATTCACCACAACATTTGCATCAACTCTGGCTCCTTGTCTCTTGCTCCCTCACAGGTAGCCAGGAACCTAGGTGTTATGATTGACGACCAGCTAACCTTCAATGACCATGTTGCTTCTGTTGCCCGGGCCTGCCGCTTCGCACTATTCAATATCAAAAAGATCAGACCATACCTAACTCAACAAGCCTCCCAATTGCTGGTTCAAACTATGGTCCTCTCACGCCTTGACTACTGCAATGCCCTTCTGGCAGGACTTCCTGCCTGTGCCGTCAAGCCACTTCAGATGATCCAAAATGCTGCGGCGCGTTTCATCTTCTATCAGCCGAAGAGGACGCATGTCACCCCTCTGCTAATCGAGCTCCACTGGTTGCCTCTGGCGGCTCGCATCAAATTCAAATCACTGATGCTGACTTACAAAGTGCTTAGAGGATCTGCCCCTTTTTATCTAAGCGCTCTCATAAAAGCTCAGGCTACCCCCCGACAACTCCGGTCCTCCAATGACTGTCGACTGGCAGTCCCGGCACCTCTCCCAAGGCAATCCAGACTCTTCTCATGTGTCGTCTCACGCTGGTGGAATGACCTACCAAAAACAATCAGAACAGGGCCATCTCTGGAGGCCTTCAAAAAGCTCTTAAAGACCCAGCTATTCAGAGAACATCTTCTATCCTTGCACTAAAATGAACTGAAGCACTATCCCCTAGCACTATGCTCCTTAAGGTTTCATTTAAATGCATAAATGTATAAATGTATAAGGTTTGTTAGACGGTTTAGAGGGGAACCGATCAAGTGAACCACAAAGTGTTTCGTTAAAATCTCCACCTAATATTACAAGAATACCAGGAAATTTCAAACAACTGAATTTTATTTGCAATTCTATTGCATTGAATAGAGACATGTTGCCTGTTGAACTATTGAAGCCATAAATGTTGCCTAGAAGAAAGAGGGTATAATTTACTGACACCACTAGAAGTAGATAGTGACCCTTGTCATCTGAAATTGTCTCAATTATTTTACCTTGGAATTTATACTTTAGAATAATCAGCCCTGCAGACTGGTTTGATCCATAAGAAAAGAAAATGTCGTCACCCCATTGGGATTGCCAAAATTTCTTATCACTGGGTACTGCATGAGATTCTTGTAAAAAACAAAAATCAGCATTTAAACCTTTAGCATATAAAAAGATAGCCTTTCTTTTTGTAACATTGCGTAACCCTCTTGCATTAAATGAACATATAGAAACGCTTTGGAGCATTACACTTCAAGAACGTGTAAGAATTTACCTGTTTTGGGGAGGAGTACCTTTTCAGGAATTAATAAATTAGTGAATATCCTCAAAAAGAAAAAAAAGTGGGCTAAAGAATAACCAGTAAAAGTAGTAGTAATATAGGTAAAAATGAAATGAAATGTATCAAGTGAAATGTAATGGTGAGAAAATAGAATGGCTATTATGTGGAGCAAAATCTCAATAAGTCTGGGCTAAAAATAAGAGAAAAGAAAATAATAGAAGAAGAAAGAAAGATTCAGTCAGCAGCTGGGAACAGATCAACTATCTCCTTCGAAGGATGAGGAGGACCCCACCAAATCAACAGGCAAAAAGACACACCCATTACAAAAAAACACAATAAATAAATGGTTTATAATTGGTATATATACAATATACCAGTTATTATAATTACCAGTGTGTTTGTATTGTTCTCCCTGATACTAGTATATTTGGGTACCAAGAAAAGAATTCTCGCAACATTCCAAATCCATTTAACTGATTTTTGCACTAATCACTCAATGTATCATATCTTGTGAACAGTATGTGATATTCACAGAAACTTTGTACCTCTACATAGCACACAAGATTCTGATGTTTTCATACACTCTACATTTTTCTCTTGTACAGAAATATACTGAAGTTTTACTGATTTTAGGACAAGTAATTTCAGATAATTTTCAAGATATTTTATTACTTGATCAAAACTAGACACTGCAATTTATATCATGTTATAGTGCTGATTCATCTGATTCTAGTGGTATATATAAAACATTATTTCGTTTTTCTTTGTATGTTTTAGTGCTTTTTATGTTTACTTTCGCTCACTTCCTTACTTCGGATTACACACTGTAAGGAGTGTTTTTATTCTATCCTATGGATATGGATCATCTACATTGTTCTGGCGATAACAAACTTGTTTACACAAGGAAACAACTGCTCGCATTGCGGAAATATGCCGGCAATGTTAAAACTACCATCCCAGAGAAAGTATGTTTTTTTTGCGGCTGCAGATCTGGACGCATAGTGAAGACGAGACGACAGGAGAAGAAGTGGAGATTTAAACCTGCAGTTCTATCGATGGTGATGGGGAATGTGAACTCACTGGCAAACAAAACGGATGAACTGGCTTCCCTGCTAAGAAACCAGAAACGTTACAGAGACTGTAGCCTAATATGCCTCACGGGGACGTGGCTCACTAGCTGCATCCCAACAACTAACGTCGAGCTACCGGGCTTCAGTGTGGCTCGCTTGGACAGAGACAATAATCTTTCTGGCAAGAAGAAGGGTGGTGGACTGGTGATGTACATAAACAACAGATGGTGTAATCCCGGACATGTGACTGGTTTTCACACGCCATTGTTGTCTGTGTTTACGTTCCGCCACAAGCACTTCCTGACGTAGCGTGTGACATCATACACTCTACAATCGCAAGGCTACAAACTCAGAACACAGACGCTTTTATGGCGATATCTGGCAACTTCAACCACATAACACTGGATTCTACCCTGACTAATTTCTACCAGTTTGTTCATTGCCTTGACTAGGAAAAACAAGATAATAGACCTCATGTATACAAACGTGAGGGACGCATACAGCGCCACCCCCCTTCCCCCACTAGGAAAATCAGATCACAACCTCATTCATCTACAGCCAATGTACAAACCAAAAGTACAGAGGCTACCGTTTTCCACACGCACTTTCAGGAAATGGACACCAGAAGCGGATGAGGCTTTGAGAGACTGCTTTGAGTCCACAGACTGGAGTGTACTACAGAATGGAGGAGATCTGGAGGAGGTCACACACTGCATGACTGACTACCTGAACTTCTGTATGGACGTTGTTGTTCCCACAAGAACTGTGCGCTGCTTTCCAAACAACAAGCTTTGGATAACCAGCAATGTCAAGACCCTTCTAAATAGGAAGAAGATGCCGTTCAGAGAGGGGAACCAGGCAGAACTGAGGCGCGTACAGGGGGAGCTCAAAGTCCAGCTGAAAGAGGCCAAGGAGGAATACAGGAAGAAGGTGGAACAGAAGCTGCTGGAGAACAACTTGAAGGAGGTCTGGGATGGAATGAAGACCATCACTGGCCTGGGGAAGAAGAGCAGCGGCTCTGTGGAGGGAGACTTGGACAAAGCAAACCAGTTAAACAGCTTTTACAACAGGTTTGATTGCCATGCTCAAGTCTCAATGGACGTGGACTGCCCAGACACTGTCTGCTTAACGGCCCAAGTCACACCTCCCCTCTCACTCTCAAGGCAACACTTACCATCGCCAGATGTACCCCTCCCCCAGAGGACACAGACACACCTCTCCCCCCTCCATCCCCCTCAAGGTGATAACGACCAGTGTAACCCCTCTCCCCCTCAGCTCCCCCCCCCCCCCCATCGTCACGGCAGATCAAGTCAGAGGACGGCTGAAGAAACTCCATCCCAGGAAAGCAGCCAGGCACGACGGACTGTGTCCAAGACTGCTTAAAGCCTGTGCTGCAGAACTGGGAGAGCCACTTGAGCACATCTTCAACTGGAGTCTCCGTCTAGGGAGAGTCCCAGCACTGTGGAAGACATCATGTCTCATTCCTGTCCCCAAGAAACCACACCCAAGTGAGCTTAATGATGAAGACCATGGAGAGACTGGTTCTGGGGATACTTAGGCCACAGGTGCGCCATGCACTAGACCCATTACAGTTTGCTTATCAGGAGAAAGTGGGCGTCGACGATGCCATCTCATACCTCCTGCACAGGACACACACTCACCTGGACAAGGAGAAAAGTGCTGTGAGAATCATGTTCTTTGACTTCTCCAGTGCTTTTAACCCTTTGCAGTCGGCCCGTTCTAATTACGGTACTTGAGTACCGATGACATTCAGTGTCATATCTCCGCCAAACAACGTCATATCATAATAAAAAAAAACTTCCTCATAAACGTCACATCCTAAGCTTTCCAGTGATATCATTGGTGAAGGGGTTTGTGGCGGGAATTATTTTCACTACTTCAAGCTGAAATTCAGATTTGATATGTCACTGCCTGCGGCTTCGGGAGAAGAAGTACTGACAGAGAGACTACACATCCTTCATCTGAACGTCGTCTGAGGGAGACACTGCCAGATCAACTGAGGTAAAATGAACTTTTTATTAGTTGTTGTTATCAATAATCCAGGATATTGGTTGAAAATACTTTTATTTTTGTTTTTTTAATTGTGTAGAAATTTCTCCGTGAGCTAAGCCTGTAGCAGGTTGCGCATGTGTACACTCCAGATGATGACAGCGTTATTACCTGATGTAAACAGACTTTTTATCACTATGTTTTAGAGTTGACAGTAAATAATATAGACAATTAGTAGTACTACTACTGACATTTAAGAGACTCGATTTTGAATGAAATGCCTGTCAGGTAACATCAGACCAAATTGGCTAGCATTTCATTAGCGTTTTGATGCGAATGCAGCGGAGATATATCGGTGGTTCATGATGCCTCTCGATTAGCCCAGCTTCTCTCTCCTCATGTCGCCTTATTCAATTATATTTTTTCGCTTTACTGTATTGAATTTAGACAGTTATTAGGGCTACTACTGACATATGAGATATTTCTAGTATTTGTGATGAAATAGACGTCAGGTAACATTGCAGAAATATATCTAACAGAGTGAATGCAGCCTCAGAAATAATTTTGTTTGCTGCTCATGATGCGTCTTGGTCAGCTTATAGCTCATGCTTCATGACGCTTTTTCTCAGTGATATTATGAAGTTTGTTATATGTCAGATTAAGACAATTATTTTGTCTACCTGCTGATAATTTAGAGATTTCGACGATTCTGTGTGAAGTGTCCGTGGTAATATTACATATAAATAGCTAGCGTGTTAACTTTAGGTTACGTGAATGCAGCTTCCAAAATATTTTTGGTTGTTGTTCAGGAGTCAGGACGGCTCTGTGTTTCTCTATCAGGCTTCATGTTGCATAATGTAATGTTTAGCCCACGTAATCTGTATTGTAAAACCAACAAAATAGGTTACTCTGTCGAAATGTAAAGCACAGTTTTCATTTGTGTATAGCACTGTAATATTTAGCTTGCTAGCTGAATGTCAAATGTTGGATGGATGTACTGAAGATGCCTAAACATTGACGTGGGGGTTGTGTTGACACTCAAAACATAATTTTTGTCGGCTTTTTTCTGAGTATGAGTGATTCGTTTTTCTGTGAGATGTCCTTATGTTCATACATATGGCTTGTGTGTTGGAGTGGTAATGTTACATGGATGGTATGGTTAATGGTAAAAAAAAGGTGAAAACTTCATCCAAGCAATGTATTAGATAGGCTATCCAGTGATCATGTGCTTAGAGAAAAGGGTCATGGTTGTTGTTTATATGCATGTGTAATGAAGCAAAAGCAATATATTCAATGTATTTTTTTTCTTTCTTTCTTTTTAAAAAAAATTGTAGATGGAGGAAGAGAGGACAGAGTACGTGAGGCTTGTCAAGTCTCTAAGGGTTAGGAGGCAGCTGACAGCTGAGAAGCTCAGGGTCATTGAGGAGCATGAACTCGAAGACCATGAGGGGATGGACATCGAGGAGGAGTACTTGGGCGCGCAACTGTTGGGTGAAGAGGAGGAGGAGGAGGAGGAGGATATGGAAGAGGAGATGGATTGCCCCTCATCTTCACTTGGGTAAGCTTTTGTGTGTGTGTACGTGCACAATTCTAGTTGTCATAAGAGTATTGCTTATTACAGTAATGACAGGAGTTATAGCTCTAATAATTTTAATTGCATTTATATTTACATCTCTACTTATTATACTCATATTAAATTTTTTGGGGGGGTTTGGTTAGCCATTTCCTGACAGGTAAACGAGGCAGCAAGCGTAGCCGCTTGCCTGTCACTGTGTCCTGTCTGTCTTATACAGATGTAGACACAGCGACCCCAACTCCAGTAACCCTTGCATCTTGCCGTCCTTTAGGCGTAGATTTAGATCAAATGATCGATTCATACAGCGTTCTTCGAAAATCCCAGAAGTGGTGGAAGACTCTCATCTTTCACTTTGTTGACATCGCTGTTGTCAATAGTTGCCTATTATTTCAGGATTGGCAACGCCAAAAAGCAGCACCAGGGCGTATTCTGGAGAAGTCTAGCCAAGTCAGTTTTAGAGAAAATCTAGCTTGTCAGTTGGCAGGGATTCCTGTAGATGCAGTTCTACAATCACAGTCTTCAGCAGCAACAACAGTTCATGCACCCTTGGCTTCGTCATATCATGTGACTCATGCTGCAGTGAATGAGGAGTCGCGTAAAAGCTGCTGACTATGTTACAAAAAAATTAAACTAGAGAGGAAAACAAAAATAGGTTGCAGGGCCCCAGAGTGTAATGGTAAAAGGTTCTGTGTTGTCGGTGAGAGGAATTGTTTCTTGGATCATTCGGCCGAGGGTGACCGGTTTAGAGATTAGGTCTTTTGTGGTTACTGCCAATCACCCTCAACCTGCTCTGTCTCTTTTTAGGCTCTATCCTGCATCCTGTGTGGTCCGGGGTACAGCGTGTGGCACTTTCTGTGACTGCTGCCAGCCATTTGTGTATAGTTTTGTAATCTGAGATGTATTGTAAAAAAAAATCCTACCTGTAGCTAAATTAACACATTCCTTAAAAATCTGTAGTTGTGCCATTATGGCTCTTTGTGATCGATTGTTCTCTGGTTCATACAAACATACATTTCATATAATCTATTTTGCTATAATATAGTGTAATGTATTCAATAATGGTGTATGACTTCATTTCAATTGCCTTAAAAGTTATTCATGTTAAACTTGAAATCTAATATTTGTGTAAACTTGGAAATCTAATGTTTGTTTGTGTAAATGTTTATTTACATTTGTCTTATGTCCTAAAGTGGTTCCTGGTTATTTCATGAAATTGTTTGAGACATTTATAAATAAAATGAAAATTATGTTTTACTTTTAACCCATGTCTGTGCCTATTTTATCCTTTAAAGAGGCACTCAGTAAGTTTATGCGACCATTTTTGTGGTCATAAAATCGCTTAGAAATCGTTTTTTTCTGTTAGACTGGTCTGTTGTGTAGCAAACGGCGATTGAATGCACCGCTGTACAGCCCTGTATAGTGAATACGGAACTTGCAACTTCTGAGGGAGTGTACACTACAGCAATACAGCTAACTGTACAGAGCTCGCCCTACAGGTTTGTGGCGTTTAATGCAGGGTTACTTACTGAGTGCCTCTTTAAAATATATATATGCATTCGAGCAAAACGCCTACATTTGGTGGTAGCTTAAATTTATTTCTCAACTTTTCTTCTCTTACAATTGTTATTGCCTCTTAAAACTATTAAACTGATATATTAATGTGTGGGTCATGCTTAAATTGTTGTATTAATAATTATTTTAAGTTAAAAGGCCATTAATATATGCATAATGGGATCATATGTCAAACCAGGGAACACAAGCTCCCTACTCTTCTGAAAATTCTATTCGGTACTGCAAGTTGCAGCTCTGAATCAACTGATCATAACTTTTGAACAAAAGGTGGGAAATGAATTCTGTTTTTTTTAATTGAGTAGAAGACAAAATTGTTAATAACCCATATACTCAAAGTTTTTCTCTATCTACAACAGAAAATGAGATTTATCTAGACAAATAGATTTTTTTTTTTTTTGCGGTTGAGATGGAATGATATTTCTTAAGAAAAATGTGTTTCAAAATATGTTTCACTCAAAATTATAAATTATAATTTATACCATTTTAAAGGTCTATTTCTCCTGATTAATATGGTGTGTCTATTATTTCTTTGCCATGAAGTATAACGACACAGTAAGCATTTGTCCAACCAGGGAACACAAGCTCCCTACTCTTCTGAAAATTCTATTCGGTACTGCAAGTTGCAGCTCTGAATCAACTGATCATAACTTTTGAACAAAAGGTGGGAAATGAATTCTGTTTTTTTTATTGAGTAGAAGACAAAATTGTTAATAACCCATTCACTCGAAGTTTTTCTCTATCTACAACAGAAATTAAAGAAAAAATGAGATTTATCAAGACAAATAGATTTTTTTTTTTTGGCGGTTGAGATGGAATGATATTTCTTAAGAAAAATTTATGTTTCACTCAAAATTATAAATTATAATGTATACCATTTTAAAGGTCTATTTCTCCTAATTAATATGGTGTGTATATTATTTCTTTGCTATGAAGTATAACGACACAGTAAGCATTTGTAGACTAAGAGGGCAACAGGAATGAAAAAATGGAATGTTCCGCTCAGACCGCTCAAGGGTTAACACCATCCAACACCCCAGACTGAGTGACAAGCTCCTGCAGATGGGTGTGGATGCCCACCTGGTATCCTGGATTGAAGACTACCTGACAGAGCGGCCACAGTTCGTCAGACTGAAGGACTGCCTCTCTGATACGGTCATCAGCAGCACCGGAGCTCCACAGGGAACAGTGCTCTCTCCAGTCCTGTTCACCCTGTACACATCTGACTCGGAGTCATGCCACATGCAGAAGTTTTCAGACGATACTGCAATTGTGGGTTGTATCAGGAATGGGCAGGAGGAGGAATACAGGAGCCTGGTGGAGGACTTTGTGGAATGGTGCAAACTCAACCACCTACAACTCAACACTACCAAGACCAAGGAGATGGTGGTGGACTTCAGGAGGTCCAAGCCCGCCCTGGTGCCAGTCACCATAGAGGGGGTTAATGTGGAGGTGGTGAAAACATACAAGTACCTGGGAATATACCTGGACGATAAACTGGACTGGTCAGTCAACACAGAAGCACTCTACAAGAAGGGGCAGAGCAGGTTGTACTTCCTGAGGAGTCTGCGGTCCTTCAACGTCTGCAGCAAGCTCCAAGCTCTGGATATTTTACCAGTCTGTTGTTGCCAGCGTCCTCTTCTATGCTGTGGCATGCTGGGGAGGAAGCACTATGCTGGGCGACTAGACAGGCTGGTAAGGAAAGCTGGCTCTGTTGTGGGTGCTGAACTGGAGTGCACCACTTCAGTATCAGACAAAAGGACATTGAAAAAGCTACGCAACATCCTGGACAATGACTGTCATCCACTCCACAGCACTATCATGCAGCAGAAGAGCTTGATCAGCTGGAGACTACGTTCCTTGACATGCACAACAGACAGACTTAGGAAGTAATTTGTACCCAGGGCCATTCAACTCTACAATGCTTCCCACACTCCAGTTACCATAGTTACCATCATACTTATACTAACTATCAAGCTAGCTACCAGTACAATAATGCAGCTGTCTCCTCAACTTAAAACAAATGCATTCACATGCCAACGGTGTAACAGTACACTAAAATGTAATTTTGGTTCGATTCACTTTCTTGAGGTGCTCGGTTTGGTTAATAGGCCTATACAAACAATAGAATTTGTATAAATAAATTATAGCAATCCATTTGGGTGATATTTCAAATAAATTAGACTTTTTAAAACTATTGTAACAATTTATAAATCTTATAATACAAATTAAAAACAAAATTAAAATGATAGACAAGTAACAAATGTTAACTTTGAACACGTAGCAGCAACAGCCTGAATATAACAAAACAATTCAAGTTTAAATTTTTTGGCTAGAAAGATTAATTTATCCACATTTTACACAGAAAGCACAGATCAGGTTGCAGTGACACATGTAGTGCTTAGATATCACAAGTGATAGATTTAATGAAAAAAAAATCTATATAATATAACTGAAACAGTACGCAAGTGAACCGAACCGAACATGCCAAACCGAAACGGTTCAATACATCCATGTGAAACGTTATATCCCTATAAAATACGTTGCTGTATGGCGGAGATATTAAACTGAATGTCATGGGTACTCAAGTACCCAAATTAGAATGGTCCGTCAGTAAAGGGTTAAACTATTTAGTTTAGTCAATCATTTGGATCCAAACAGGGATGAAGCTGAGACCAAACACATCCATATCTTTCTTATTAACATACAGATACTCAAGTACTTAACCAACTAACTATCGTGCCACAAAATAAAATATGTTGATTTTATATGTGTCTAGCTTTTATATTTTATAATGTATCGCTGAAAAACACTTGAAAGCCCTTTGCCGTCGGTGCAGTAATATCATGTGAAACATGATGGCACTGTTACCACTGCGCCAATAGTGAAGGGTTCTTTAATATCTGTCTCACTTGTTCAGCTGTCCATATCATGTAAAATACAGGGATGTGATTCTTCTGGATTTTCAAGCATAAATATGCGACCCTCGTGAATCATGCAAATCCGTCTCTTTTTTGAGGGCGGGGTTGGTATGGCATGTCATGGCCACATTACCCATAGGCAATTCAAATGAGCCACGCGTGCGCATTATTGATTATAAGCTGTACCAATAATGAAAAAGAAAACCCGCCCAAAATAACACAAGAGTAACCTTTATGTGACCGGAGTCAAGTAATGTAAAATGCAACCGTGTTAGAAGTTGTTGGAATGGATGCAGTGGTCTTGTATCAGCCCTATTCCTGTATCAAGTAGACTATAGTATCTTTAGTAGCTAATTTAGTATGCTAATATTGTTTCCATGTCTATAATCTCATATGTCCGAGATTGAAGTGAGTGAATCTCAGAAATAGCTTGCCTACCGTATTTCCTGAAATTATGGACCAAGCTTTTATTTACTTAGAATAGGCTATCCAATCGGCTACCCAAAGCCCAGACCTTATACATTTTACACAGGCCTTTATTTATTGCCTTTATTGTTGCATCAATTACAACGCTATGGCTAGTTTGGTACTTGCTCTCCGGTTGGAGCTTCGCGAGCACATCCTTCAGATGCGCAGATCTGCCCTTGAAGTAAATAATGTCTTCACTTTGAGCAGCAGACCAGCGAAATGACTTTCATGTCATATCCATAATTTAGCCTAATATCAAATTATCTTCTGAGGGCCATAGTTTCTGCTAACGTTTTCTGCGTTGTCTCTGTTGCTTAATGTTAATGATGCCGAACCTGCCTGAACTTGGGCTTTGACACCGAACGTCGGTATTCAAATATAATTCGAATATTAAAAAAGCCTAATATTCAAATCTGTTGTGGGTATTAATTTTTGCTAATGCGTTTGCTCATAAACTCATTAATTTTTTATTTGTTAATCTCAAGCTCATTAGCAAGGCTATTCTTGGTTAGCTGTGCTTCTGTAGATCATGCAAACTCTTGAATTTCCATTGGAATGTGAACTGCGTGGTTGTACTGCATCTCGACTTCAGTTGATTCTGTATTCCTTCACTCCAACACTGAATAGCTTGTTTGCTCAATGTATAGACCCTGACTCTTTTTAGATTTTAAATGCAGGGAATATTCCAGTTTAAAATTGAATGATGGCACGATACAACTTTGTAGGCAACGTTGATCTAACCAGAATATAACATATGTGTTTAGGAATATTCTGGTATGCACTTCCAATACTCTTCCACACATGTAGGCTATTATTCTGGATCTTTTTTAAAACCGCTTAAACCAGAATACTGATCTTACAGGCCTACCGAATTTGATGTTCATGTAACCATAGTAACGGACTCATACACTGCCTTCCGGTGGACAGCACTAGAATCTTTGTTGATGCCTACAACTTGACAACTTGCTACATTTGAGGCGTTTTACTGAAAACAACATAATAATATCAACATTGATAATGATGAAGGACTATAATAATAGTTCAAGTTTATCTTGGCTGCATAGCACATAACAATGTCAGTATACTGGTGATAAGTTCCTGCAGTGTAACTTGTGTACTGCAGTTTGTTTATTGGCTAAAATATGCGCATATGCACATTGCATTTTTCATTGAAAGTGTTAAAATGAGGTTACTGTGTATAGTGGATGCACTGTTCCCGCACTGCGTCGTTGCCGTGCCATACCACAGCATATATGGGTCGCGTTACTGTATTGGGACTACATATTTTCCTGCTTTTTTTGTCCTTGGCCAATGACATCCCTGAAAATAAGACTGAGTTTGATGTCCTTAGAACCTGAGGAGGATGATGTTGTTAATCATATCACGAGACTCAGAAGTAAACATGGTTGGACTACCAGATTGGCTGACAGAGGACTGAAGCGATCATGCCCAGACAGTCTACAAGTTTGCCTGGTCTGTATACCGTATGCAGTAGGCTATGCCACAAAGAAAAGAAACAGTATAGGCCTTCAGACTTGCCGTATGCTGGTGATTATATCATCAAATCTTTGGTTTATTCAGGATAAAATAATTCATTTTGCATTCTAGAAAAATACACATGAGATGAAAGACTCGGGCGAATATGTGTATTGCATCAAAAGGCATGCCGTCCAGCATAACCCATATGATCTCAAAGTGGTCTCAGTTCAAACAGCCAAGCAGCACAACCACTATTGGACAGTTAGCGCTTCTTACATACATGAGGTCAGTCTCGCATAATGTCTAATACAACTAGATAATACAGAGCAGCTGGGGATGCACTGTCAATGGAGCATGAAATGTTGCTGTTAAACTCCTTCCATTGTAATTTGATGGATTGTACTGTAGATTGGCTGCACAGGCAAAAGTTGCTATGGGGACAAGTGTGCCCAACTCAAGTCAACAGGACCTATGAACGCAGTGTTGTATGAAAGTTTTGATACCTCCTTATAGTAATCATTGTTCATTTATTTATAAAATCCCCCTGAAGCAGCAATTTAAAGCAGCACCAAAGACTTTTCAAAACCTTAAAATTATGTTTTCAAAATAGTTTCATGGTCCATCAACTCATAACAAAGTGAAAAGCTGCATTTGCGCTGCGGCCCTCTTTTGGCTTTAACGGCACTAAGGAAGTTTGCCCAATCAGGTAGCAATCTGTAGTTCAAGAAAAAGTACAATTGACTTGCCTTATGGCAAGCTTCTGTTTTGATCCGTAAAGGGTGCGATTTTGGTGCTGCTTGAACTCCTTGGTGCTGCTTTAATTTCAATGTTACTTATACCCATTGCCAAATAGAATGGTAATAGTAATATTGTAGTAGTACAACAGCATTATTGTATCAACAGTGCAGTGTGCAACATCAATTTTTTTCCCACATTGAGTAGTTTAACTTTTTTTGAAACTGAAGGGGTAACCAGTTTTAGCACTGTGTATATTCCTCTGAGACCTTTACATAGCCCTGTATATGTAGTTGGTACTGTCAATTTTTGTACTGTCAGATGGAGCACTTTGTCATATACTACAGGTACTTGTACTGGATCAGTCAGAAGGGGAGATTATGCCTGTATTGGACTGGTTGGCTGAGAGGGAGCTATTCCAGAAAATCTATCAGCTGCCATTGTTTTCAAATTTCAGGTGATACCACACAGCAAGATATAGGCTACAGTGGTCCCTCGTTATTCGTTAGTGGAATTCAAAAATCCACTAACTTCATTCAGCTTCATTTTTTTTTACAATGATTATAAATGTTTTAAAGTTGCAAAAAACCCCACTACACACTTTATACACTTTATAGCTTAAGGTATCCAACGGACTATACCGAAACTCCAAAAACCATCTTCCGCCTCCTTCTAAATGCAATCTGAAAACAGTGCTCTGTGTACGTAGACAGCGCAAAGCTACACCTCCTCCATTACATTGTCCAATCCAAAGAGCTCTGCTCTAGAATCTTTAGTCCAATCAAAAATTGTTTGGAACAGTCGCTTGTCCAGCCCCCTGTTGCTTCGGTGGTAGGCTATAAACGAACTGTAGCCTATGTAATAGCCTAGCTAGATAACACTGAGAACGGCTAACGGCTCCAAGAAAAATAAGTGCATGATGAATTTCTGTTTGAAATAAGTGCATTTTGAATTTCTGTTTAACTGGACAACATACAGAAAAAAAATGTCGGCACACGCGTGAAACTGGGGTTGTCCGGAATTTGCACTATCCTACCTTCCTCAAGAATCTGGCATTCAACGGGAGTAGTTGATGTTTATCTACAACCACCTTCCACTAAACTTCAATCCGAGATTGGTGTTTCGTCAACCTCGGACTGTATAACGTTAGATCCGGCTTTTCACGAGCACTACGCCTGAGACCAGGATCTATTTAAACTATTCTGCAAGCACAACCAATTTTGCCGGTAGATAACCACGCTAGAATTCAGTGTTTTTTGGTCGCCATAACCATAGAATTATAGACTTGTATGTACAGGTATTTCTCTGGCCTTAAAAGTTTGCCTACTTGATATCCAGGTGATTGCGAAGCAAAAAAAACACTCGGGTCACTAAAGTGTTGGTAGGCTAGCAAGCTAAACATTACAACAGATACGGTCACATTTCAACTACAGCCCCGAACCGCCCCCAGGCTTCACCCTTAAACACATGTGCTTAGCCCCAGTGTTGCATTTCCATTACCTAGTTTTAACACGGGGGTTTTAGGTGAACTTGGAATGTTTACTATACAAATGTAATAGCCTACGTTAATTTCCCGGTAAAGATGCATATCGCCGTCTATCATAGCATATCATAACCTCAGACATTAGTGCTGAAAGTAGCCTATGCCTAAATAATATGAAATGGTAAATGGTTCTGCATAACGATGTCATAAAGGCTGACAATCCTATAATACCATAATGTAGAAATACGTCTGTTTAACTTCCCAATGCCGTGTCTGAATGCATGGAAATTCTACATAGTACGTAACGTTACCGGGATTTCTAATACCAGTCTGACACATTCATTTCCAAACGCTGTGGATCTGGCTGTTGCATGGTTTTATTTAGCTCAGACAGTTAACCATTTACTGTTTACTCAGATAGTTCATGAATTTACCGATTTACTAAAATAGTCCTTCATGTAAAATGCCAACTCTGTTTAACTTCCCAATGCCGTGTCTGTTAATTACTGGAGTTATAATAAAACTTACCAGTCTGACACATTCATTTCCAAACGCTATGGATCTGGCTGTTGTATGGTTGAATTCCTGAAGTCCATTGCATGTTTAATAGCTCCGATAGTTAACGTGATTGTTTACTCATTTCACCAAAAGCGTAACTAGAGAGTAACTAGAGAGCCAATCCGCTTCACAATGAACAAGCCAATCAGCGCCAGGGGGCGGGAAATATGAACATTTTGTAATGAGCATGTATTTCTGAGCATGGAAACGACGGCCTAGTGATGCTCCTGGGTCTTTTTCAGCCGCACAAATTTGCATACGCAATTATTGAGGCTCAAAGAACATTTTATGATGGTCAAAAAACGTGTTCTATGGGCTCGTTAACACTTTCTCGTATTTCTCTCTTGTCTTGTCACTCTCAAAGTTCAAACCCTTAGAAGAAACCTTAATTTGTTTGAGAAATAAAATATAGGTAAACGTTCTCTTATAAGTAGGCCTATGATGGCTTTCAGAGATAATGAATTTAATGTTAATAAGCGTACGATGTTGGACACATTAGAATGATCAATATAGTAGTGACTCACGTGTATTTCACAGTTCCTCAGACCGTTAATGCTGCTACTCCAATTTTTCTGAACAATAACTTTATTTATCCGCATGGCTTTAATCACTTCACCGCAACTGTTGTAGCCTAACCACAATGGTTGTAACCACACTTTACGTAGCCTATGAGCAATGTAGTATGAGGCACGGGAATAAGAATAGTCTTTATGAATTACAATTCTTAAAGGGATAGTTCAGTTTTTAACACATTGAGCCCCTTTCACAGGTTGTCTAAAATGAAATAAAGTGGTTGACACCAAAATCTTGATGATTGCACCTGTCTCGGGTATTTGGGAAATATAGAATCGCCTCTGCCTGCCTTTAAAATGGCTAGCAATGGGCATGTGTTGTTTCTATCCTTAAAACACTGGTTTTAAAAAAGTGCTACTCATGGAGTGATTAGTGGCATTTGCTGATGTTCCAACCCAAGTATCTTAGCAAAATACAGTTTCTGTGATGCCATTTGTAAGTCCCATAGGGGTCTATTTGCTCCTTCATATAAACCAAGTGCCAAATAAAACATGATGGAAGCTTTATTTCGCTACGATACATGTTTTGGAACATCATTGAGCACCACTAACCACTTGGTGAGTAGCACTTTTTTAAAACCAGTGTTTTAAGGATAGAATCCCTTTAAGTAGCCGACTACGCCACCTTGAGGGGCTATACCCACCCAAGGAAAAGTGAAACTAAATCAACACTGTTCAACCTAACCTCGTATTCCATCAATAGGACTCACAGGTTCGTTGCGAAATAGGAGGCAGAGACAGAATTCCATCCGGTCACAAATTTATTATACAATCAAAATAAAATGGACAACCACACAAAACAATAGACAGGAGGAGGAGGCTTACCAGCAGGCAGGCTATCCGGTAGAGATGACCAAAAAGGCCACACGTGGCTATCGTAACACCGCAAGCACAGTGATGCACACTAAACTATTCTGCAAAGACACACAGTGATGCACACCAAAGAGGTCCCAGCCACCAGGTGCAGGATATCCCCCTCCAACTCCTGAAAGAAGAAACAGTGATAACCACAAGAGAAACACTCTCACTCTCTCTCGAAATAGGCCCACAGAATGTAAAAGGAACAAAACAGCGCTACAATTGTAGCACACTCACGGTAGAGACAAAACAGCAGCACAAGAAAGGCAGCTCAAACAGCAGCTGATAAAAAAGCAGCTCAAGCCACAAATTAGCATGGTGGCCAAGACCGGTGAACGGGTACCACAAGGGAGCAGGGGCACAAATCAAAATGTGTTCTGCCACCAGGCAACCCCGTTTCAGTTGTACCATAACACTGTTAACCCTCGACGGATTAATAGTTCTAATCAGGAGCACCACTCCAAACAGATCCCTGCTTCCGCACAGAGTATCCGTCAGGCTGCTACTCTCAATAAAGAAACCACATAACTGGACAAGATCGGCCCAAGATAAAATGACTGAAACTGCTGCTCTCCTGGGCATCGCAGGCGCCATAACTTTTGAAACCAGTAAGTCCGCCCCCTTACCAATTACCCCACATTCCGTGCGGCAGCCTTGATGGCGTATCTTAAAGGTACAGACAACGAACAATACAGCCGTCCAACCCACTACACAACGTTCCAAGAATGACCCAACGACCCTGACACAGAAGTATAAAGTAACCGCTTAAGTATAACTCAAAAACGTCGGGAAAGGTGTCTGCGTTCCTGCAACGCAGAAGTATTTCCAGCTTTACTCTTTGTCCTGTCGCTGCTCTGTAGCGTCTTTTTCCACACAAAAAAACAGAGACAGCGAGGCCGCGATATCTGAACCGCGAGGGGTTTAATAAGTTAGTTAAATTTAGTTTAGTTTAGTTAAATAAATAGCACTTTTTGCAGTAATATTACGTAGTGCATCTACTGATGTATTTTGTTTCAGGAAATGTGTTCTACATTCACTGTAAACTTTATTTATATTTGCAGGTTATGGAAATCTTTTTCTGTATGGAGGACAGTCATCAGGCAGTCACATTTTAACAAAGCATCGTAAGAATAAAAAATAATTTATGCATGATGAGGAAATGCCTGAAGAAGTGTATTATGAAACTTTCCCATTTGGCAGTTATTAATTATGGTTTATGTTTTAGGATTAATGTGGCCAAAAATCTATTCTTTCTGGATGAGATTCTTGCCAAATGCTTAGTGCAAATCAGAATATTAATGGAGGCATCATTTGACCCTAGACATCGCATCACTGCTGATGCCATTGTCTTAGTAAAGGTACTGCCATTGATATAATTTCTCATGTTTGTTTATAAAATAGTCAGAAGGCCTAGGGCGAAAGCTTTGCTTCAGTAAGCATATTGCGTCTTTTCACAGTGGGATGAATCCAAAACTCACTCACTGTGGGATTTCTGTGAAGTTCAAAAACAGCAGCAAGATTTTGCCGCGAAGCAGCTTTTTAATTTACACGACAAAGTGGCATTGATGATTCGCACTGCCTGTTTAAAGGTTTGTTGTTTTCTGTGTTCTGTTTTCTTTTTGTTCAGGTGCAGATACTCTGCACAATACCACGCTTTTTGACAATCTTGCGAATGTGATTTTGTTTTTTTTCTGCCCCCGGAATCTACTTTACACCCTCTAGACTGCACAGCTACAGGGTGCAGGGAGACTTTTCCAACCATGGGTGCCAGATGAAGGCTCACGCCCTTTGTATGCACAAGTAGCGGAGTGGCGGACTCTCCTTGGACAGTTTGGGCGCTTTCTTTCCATGGTGGACTACATGTTTCAGGATGCACTAAGCAACCTGTTGAAGGCTGCCATTTTTACTTTGCATTCTGCCTTTTGGAATTCCTACCACAGTCTGCGGGGTAATGTGAAACCAGACACTGGACACATGTGAGGGCTATGTAAAGGTTATCATATTCATGAAAGTGCATGATGTTTGAGTCCTTGTTCTGCTGTGTTTCTATAGAAACCACTTATACAGAACTCTTTCAAATGATGTACTAATTGATAAAATCTTTTCACTAGGTGCCATCAAGGAAACATTGATCAACAACACAGGAAAATTGTACCCTTACACTCAGCAAAAAAGGTGTGTCACTTTTTTATACATCACTCACTTTTCATACAGTACAGTTCATACAGAGTGGTCAATAGTATGATATTCAGATATTCTTTCCGGTATATCAAAATTATATGGCCAAAATCACATGAAACCACTGAAGTTAAACATATGTAGCAAGTCATAGCAAAACTTCTGAAGATTATATTGGTATTGTTACTCTTTTCATTCTTTAGACTTAATTAAAAATAAAACCCATTTTAATCTTGATTCTCACACTGGGTGATCTGGGTAACTGGGTAATCTTGAGCTCACACTGGGTGTTTTAGTCCACTTCACTGACTTCTACTCTAGCAGGAAGTCAAAGCAGCATTTGAAGTGAATGTGGTGCTTACCGTCCTCCAAGATACTAATGAGGATAAAAAAGGTTAGTATGACCTGTTTCAGCACATGAGTTAGGATCAGTTTTTGTCATTTTTTCAAGGACCCCCTGGCAATGTGCTACAGACCCCAGTTTGAGAACCAGTGGTCAAGTCAGATAAAGTTGATGCGTAAAGCAGATGATTGACACTCCCTTTTTTAACTAAATACCTTATTAAACGCATAAATAAATAACTGAGTCTAGGATTGAGTCTAAGTTAATTTTACAAATATATATTTTTTCACAATGGTCTTTGTTGGTGTTTTCATGTTGTTTATAGGTGCAATAGTGAAGTCAGAGTTTCAAAAAGAGGTTTCAAATGAGAAAAGTACACCTGTGATAAGGTATAGTGGACAAATAACCTTCCACTCTCACTAAACTATTAGTTTTGGTGCTGGTAGCCCCCTAAGAAATTTAAGAATATGAGTTTGAAATTTTTTTTGTATTACCCTGAACTGGAGCATTTTGTTGATTTTGCTTTGCAGTTTAGCTGCTAAGCAACAGGCAAGAATGACTCTTAGCCCCTCTCTGAATGACTTTATAATGAAAATAGAAGAAGTGCTTGAGGGTCTCCGGGCTGTCATTGGTAAAGAATTTATAAACAGAATATTGTTAATATAAATCAGTTTAGATGCTACATCTCACCTCTCACCTCTCTCTGACAGCACTATACAGTCATGGTTAAAATTGTTGGCACCCCTGAATTCAAGTATACTTGAAATCAAGTATTTCTCACAGAAAAGTATTTCATTATCACCTGTTTTGCTATATGCATGTTTATTCTCGTATTGGAACAAAAAAAAACATGAGGAAAATTTGCAAATGGCAAATTTGCCATAATGTCACACAAAACGCCTAAAATGAGCTGGACAAAATTATTGGCACCCTTAACGTAATTAATGGTTGCACACCCTTTGGGGAAAAAAACTTAACTCAGTCACTTCCTATAACAATCAATAGGCTTCTTATACCTCTTACGTGGAATTTTGGACCACTCTTCCTTTGAAAACTGCTCCAGATCTATCATATAGGAAGGGTGTCTTTTCCCAACAGCAATTTTAAGATCTCTCCAAAGGTGTTCAATGGTATTTAGATCTTGGCTCATTGCTGGCCACTTCAGAACTCTACAACACTTCGCCATCGTATGTTTGGGGTTTTTGTCCTGGAAGACCCAAGATCTCAGACGCAAACTCAGTCATCTGACACTGGGCCCTACAATGCGACCCAAAATTCTTCATGATGCCTTTTACACAGTCAAGGCACCCAGAGCCAGCGACGGCAAAATAACCCCAAAGCATCATTGAACCTCCACCACTTTTGACTGTAGGTACTGTGTTCTTTTCTTTGTAGGCCGCATTCCATTTTTGGTAAACATTTGACTGATGTGCTTTACCAAAACGTTCTATCTTGGTCTCATCTATCAGACATTTTCCCAGGATTACTCAAGTACATTTTGGTAAACTGTAGCTTTGCTTTTTAATGTCTCTGTGTCAGCAGTGGGGTCTTCCTGGATCTGCTGCCATAGTGTTTCAGTTCACTGAAACTCTGACGGATAGTTTGCGCTGACACTGATGCTCCCTGAGCCTGCAGGACAGCCTGAATTTCTTTGGAACTAGTTTGGGGCTGCCAATCCACCATCCAGACTATCCTATGTCCTCAAATGTTCTCTTCCATCCACGCCTAGGGAGATAAAAATGCCATGGTTTGCAAACTTTTTGATAATGTTGCGCACTGTGGACAAAGGCAGATCTCTGGAGATGAACTTTCGTTCGATTATTGTTGATATTTTTCCACAGTTTTGCTTCTCAGGTCCTCACACAGTTCTTATTTCCTCTTTCTGTTGTCCATGCTTAGTATGGCGCACACACAGACACACAATTCAAAGACTAAGTGAACATCTTTCCTTTTTATCTGATTTCAGCTGTCATTTTTATATTGCCCATACCTTTTACTTGCCCCAGATGAGTTTAAAGGAGCAACACATGCTTGAGTTTTGTGTGACAAAATGGCAAATCTGCCTTTTTCCCTCCACTTTTTGTTTTGTTCCAATACACATAAAGGGAATAAACATGTTTGTAGCAAAACAAGTGGTAATGCAATACTCTGGAAAAAAAATCAGGGGTGCCAACCATTTTAGCCCTGACCGTATTAGTATCATGTTCCTGACACTTTGGCTATTGTGTTAAAAAGTTGTATGGCTGTGATTGCCTTTTTTTGTGCAGAGAAACAGATCTCCTTTAATGAGGAACCTACTCTGCTGGATCTGCACTCTCCTCCAGTGTTTGACCGTAAACTCTATGTGGATCAGATTTCTGAGGAGGAGAGAGGCCAGACCTGGAAGTCATGGCCTGACTTGGACCTACTGCTGGGCAAAGACTCAGTTTACCTGATGCAGGTACTGTACTGTATATAGCTTGTCTATATTATAGGCACATAGACTCTGAAAGGTAAATGTTTTAAATTCTCTGTTAAGGATATTCTAATAAATAGTCAAGATGATTCAGGACCTGAAATGGCTCATTGGAATATGAAAAAATACTTAAAGCAGTACCCAGGCAAGCATGCAATTATTTTTCATGCTCGGATGTACAACTACAGATTTTGAAAGAGTTTTTGTTGTTGTTGTTGTTAAGGTGTCAGAGATAATGAGTATGGTACAGACTGGTTTCACTGAGGTGAAGACATACTGCACCAAGATGGAGGGCTTCTGTGAGATGGTTGAGACAGCCATTATGCTGGACATCAGCCACTTTGTGGATGGGGAAAAGTGGACAGTGCACGACATGAGGTCAATCCTGCTGGCCCACACTGAGAGTGTGGAGGCAATTAAGTGCATGGAAATGCAGACGCGTATCAACATGCTGTTGGTGAGCTGTGAGAATTATCAGCGAGACTGCCTTCCCTACCCACAGGAACTCATTTCCAGCATCCATTCCCTTCTTCCCAGATTCGCCAAGAGAAAAAATCTGGAACTGATGGAGGTGCTGTTAATTATTGATTTTTTTTTTTTTACCCCTAACTACTACTTTGAGTGAAGGATTTAATTAAAAATGAATGGAAAAAAAATTGAATAAAAAAAAAAAACCTAGGCCCCGTCATCCGAAAATTGTCCACCAGTAAAATCTGTGTTTTATATTTCAGTTGTGTGAAGCTCGTATTTTCACATATTTCCAGGTCATTCAAGCTGCTCTTAGGAAGCTTGAGTTAGATATGGTTACCTTGGAGGAGTTTGTGGACCATCTGAACTTCCTGAGTCAGATGTCAACAAAGCTTCCAGCACTAGAGAGACAGTACTACTTCCTTGTACAACTCTACACCATCATAAAAGAGTTTCAGATCACAATTATACCTGAGGATCTGGCTCTCTTCCATTATCTGAGACCCAGCTTCCACCACCTCAAGTGTACTGTCCTGATCTGTGAGACCAAAAGAGATGATAAAATTTTGATGTTCAACGCTGACCTGAGCAAACAGCTAACCAAACTCAGGCATGACCTTGTGTTCATGAAGATGAAGGTAGGCAAGGCTCAAGGGACCATGGACATGTAACAGAATAATTCTTGGTCTATGGAACTCTCTTCTGTTGTGAGATAAGAGCTGAGCATTTTTTCTAATGAGATATAATGTAAGTGGTCTATGTTCCTGGTTGATTTGTGCTCTAAAGCAAGAAGATGTAGTTTAATTAGGTTAATTAGGTAATTTGTTATTTAGGTTAAATTTGAAGGTGCTCCATGAGACGCTGCAGGATTTTAGCTCGATTTCATTTTTGTCTCAAATTGTAGGCACCTCTCTTTAATTGATTGGCTTGCTTTTTGCTCCCTGAATACATACTGGAAAAAACACGGTCTCGAAAGACAACACAATCAAGGGGAGAAGCCTGCAATTTGAGATAAAAATGAAACATTAAAATTGCTGTTGGGAAAAAACACCTTTAAGTGTTACAAGTGTTACATTTAAGTAAGTTTTGGAAGATTACTTGTTTTGAAAGTTTAACTTGTTAACTGTTTAATTTAGGATTAAATGTTTCCACCTTTTTGCAAATATACTAAAGAGACACTTTTCATCCACTTATTTTTTTTATGAGTACCACTTTCACAAAAAGTGATTGTGGTTTGTTTGTTAATTTTGGATCAATTAGTAAATAAGTAGGATAAGTGAATAGAATTGGATAAGAAAAAAAATGATAAAATGGAATGCACAGAAAATTGCTGGTAGCAGCAAAGGCATAAAATAGTTATTATTTTTTCTCTTTTGGCAGATAAACAATCCACTGCTGCTTTGCTCAAACACACCTCCCGGGATGGCGATGGAGGTTCTGCAGGGCCTTACAGAAGAGCTGGCCATTTACTCCAGCAAAGCCCACAGCTACTTCAGTTTCAAGGAACTCCTTGGTAGCTCATCTTCCAAGAGAACCCCCCCACCAATGCCCACCAAAAGGGATTTGGCCTCTGTGGTGGAATTGGAGCTGACTGATGTGAGCAATGCACTAACTCTCCGTGGGATGCTCTGGGACATGCAGAAGGACTGGGACAAGCAGTATGACCTTTGGAAGACCACTCCCTTTGACCAACTGAATGTAGACAACCTACAGAACAGTGTCAGCCACTTCACTCAGACCCTTTATATGCTGGAGAAAGGTGCTTTTTATAAAAAAAAACATTTTGAAAAAATCATTTTGAATGTTTTTCTTTGAAACAACAAATTGTGTACACCTTACTTTTCCAGGCCTGCCTGAAAATGATATAGTGCCACAGCTGAAGCAGAAACTGGAAGATTTTAAGCTTTGTTTGCCCATCATTGTAGCCCTGCGCAATCCCCATCTTCGCAAAAGGCATATGGAAGAGATCCAGAGAATTACTGGCCGTCTTCTAGTGCTTGAAGCTACTTTTACTTTGGGAGACATACTCAACCTAAAAGTAAACAAACTTTACATTAATGGTACATGGTGTTTATATGTATACAGTTCTTTGCAAATTGTTCAGTGCACATTTGGTTTATGCTGTTCCATACACATTTGTACAATTGTTTTTATGGACACATAAAATGTGTGGCTGGTTCTGGTCTAAGTCATTGTTGCACCAGCAGTGTTTCAGTGACCAACAGTCACAAGGGCACAGCTGCTCGTCGAATCATTTTTTCAACACTCAGAGGGTGGATGGACATGCCTAGCCTTAAGATCAGCTGGTCTTTACGATTTGGTCAGAAAGGCATGGCCAAAGAGTGATGTCCAAAGCTTCAGTGAGACATTGTGTTTTCGTAAATGCTACCATTTTTTTCTATCATATTATTTCTGATTAAAGTTGCAGATAAATATGTATGGTCTATACAGCACTGCAGAACTGAAAACAAAAGTGCCTGTAACTTTTGCACAGTACTTTCCAAGATGGCGCCGCAAATGGTAGCTTCGGTACAGCACTTATATTTGTGTTGTTTTTGTCTATTTTTGTGGAAACTATATATCTGATGAATCAGAGAAAACAAGACCTTAGCCTTATTTCCTCAGATCTTGCAGTACAGCCGGTTGATTGGCGATATCTCCACCACGGCAACGCACGAAGCTTCTCTTGAGGCCATGCTAATGAAGGTCATTGAACTGTGGAAGAATACCGACTTCCGTCTTATTGATCACAACTCGGACTCCTCCGTTGTTAAGATCATTGCCTCAGCGGATGATGTGATGATACAACTGGAGGAAAGTCAGATCACCATCAACAGCATGAAAGCGTCACGTTATGTTGAGCCAATCAAGGTATTTCTTAGTTGTTCATAGATCCTGTTAGACTGACTATCAATTTAAGTACAAATTGTATAGGAAAAGGCACACTCCAGCATAGGAAAATGCATACTCCATTTTTTTTTAATATAGAGCATTTAACACATTTTAGATATTGGTGCATCATGGGGTTTTGTTTTGAAAAGTTCAATCTGATCTCATAATCTGAGATCATCTGTGTGTTAGGAAATAAGAGTGTACTTAATTAATTTGTGACACATGCAGGGGCTGATCGATGAATGGGAACGCAAATTGAACCAGTTTGCCTCAACTCTGGGGGAATGGGTCATGTGTCAGAAGCGCTGGCTCTACTTGGAACCCATCTTTTCAGCTGGAGGAATCCAAAGGTGTGACAACTCTCAGGTTTCAAACCACATACTCTGTGTGATGGGGTGGCCCATTATTATGTGCACCGGAGGTGCAAAGCCCTATTGTTTTTGGATGGATTATTATTAGGGTGGGGTTATGGCATGGCCACATTACCCACAGGCAATTCCAATGAGCCAGGAATGCGCATAATTGATTATAAGCTGTACCAATAATGAAAAAGAAAACCTGCCCAAAATGCATAACGCGAGAGTAACCTTTATGTGACCTGAGTCAAGTAGCCTAATGTAAAATTCAACCGCGTCTTTAGTTCAGGTAGGCCTATGCTAAGATTGTTTTCATGTATTTGTTTGCATGTCTATTATCTCCCATGTCCAAGATTGAAGTGAGTGAATCTCAGAAATAGCTTGCCTACCGTATTTCCTGAAATTATATGGACCGGGCTTTTATTTACTTAGAATAGGCTACCCAAAGCCCAGGCCTTATTAATTTTACGCAGGCCTTTATTTCTTGCCGGTGGGCAGAATCTGCTATTGCGTTAGGATACATATGATTTTTTTTATTGTTGCATCAATCACAACGCTATGGCTAAGTGGTACTTGCTTTCCGGTTGGAGCTTCGCGCTCTGATGCTTAATGTTAATGATGCCGAACCTGTCTGAACTTGGGCTTTGACACCGAATGTCGGTATTCAAATATAATTTGAAAATTAAAAAAGCCTAATATTCGAATCTGTTATGGGTATTATTTTTTGCAAATGCGTTTGCTTGTAAACTCATTCCGGGTTTTTTTTTATTTGTTAATCTCGAGCTCATTAGCAAGGCTATTCTTGGTCAGCTGTGCTTCTGTAGTAAGATCATGCAAATTCTTTCTATTGGAATGTGAACTGCGTGGTCGTATTGCGTTTAATTGGCTAAAATATGCACATATGCACATAGCGTTTTTCATTAAAAGTGTTATAATGAGGTTACTGTGTGTAGTGGCTGCACTGTTCCCGCACCGCGTTGTTGCTGCACCATACCACAGCATATATGGGTCGCATTATGGGTCTACATATTTTCCTGCTTTTTTGTCCTTGGCCAATCACATCCCTGATGTATGTAGTTTATTTAACCCTCTGTGTTGTAAAAGTAACAACATATTTTATTCATAATTTTAGGTTTTAAGCACTTAAAAGTATCGAACGCAAAAATCGAAAATTGCATCGCAATCGCAATATTTGTCAGAAAAAACGCAATTAGGTTTTTTTCTCAAAATCGTGCAGCCTTAACAGGAAGTGAGGTAATTGCGTTTAGACGCACAATGGAATTTAACATACTCGTCGGAGACCGTTTGCCGGATTAACGTCAAACTTTGTATACATGATGCCAAGACATAGTTAATTTTAAATTGCGAAGGGATTTTTGATATTTCGTAATATGTTTAAATGGCGCAACGTTAAACTTTTATAAATTTATTTTCAAGCAACAAAAACTGTAAATGGGTCATAAAGTCACAGTGCATTGACAGAATGGTATGAAACGCCTCAGGTCCTGGTTATGATGATATCTGTCACACAAGCTCCTTGTTCCTCTGCTCCTGTGCCAGCTCCAAACTCTGCTCCAGTCCAGGATTCTGCTCCCTCATCACACGCAGAGCCAGTCCGCTCATCCTCTCCAGTCTTTTGATGTTGCCAACCTTTTGTGTCTGTCAGCCATGTTTTACACACCTGCCTCCTATGTACTAATTATGTTGTATGCTGTTTAAACCCAGGTCTGCCTGGTCTTCTTTGTATGGTTTTGTTCATGTATGGAAGATGTGAAGTCTGTCTGAGTTCCAAAGTCTTATTTGTCTTTTGCCCATCGTGGTGTTGAGTTTTGCATTAAAACTTCTTCGGCAACTGCATCCGGATCTCTGAGCCTTCCGTGACAATATCCAGACACTCAATAGCTATGTCTGGTCTACCGCCACCAACTGGCCATGCAGGAAATGCACCACAAATGAAATAATGTCCTGGGGTGGTCAAAAGTTTCAGCTATACACATCAAATTTGGCAGGATACTACGGATGACCAAGCCAAACAACTTTCGTATGTACATTGTATTAGCCACACCTAACAGGAAGTGAGGTATTTTGGATTTTGTGCTTTTGGACACACAATGGAATTTAATGTACTTGTTGGAGGCACTTCATCAGTTTCATCTCAAACTTAGTATGAATGATGCCAAATAGGGGTTGCATGACTTCGGAATCGACACTAATGTGATGAAAGTCAAGTCAACGTCGACTAGTCACTGGTGACGTCATTGATATTTTTCAGTAATAAAAAAAAATCAGGAGGAGGGAATGCTTTGCAATAACTTGTAGGCTATTTACTGACAATGGTCAGCTCATACATAGAATTTACACATAACAGCAATTATTAGCGTAAGTATCAACAACAACTAGCAACTCTTAACGCTGTTAAGTTTTATGTGACCTACACGTTATGTTAGGCTACATCTCCCATATAGGTGCAAAAGAAAATGTGCTACAGCAATGCTCAAAACTATTTGGGAGGAAAACAACACACAGGCAAGAGCCTGCAAGCCTAGTCATCATCACAGCCCTGCTCAGTAATAGTTTCAGTCACAGGTTTTGTTTTTCGGTCCTGGTTTGCGTGCAAGAACAAGACGCATCCACATGAGCTGGGTGAAGGCTTGTGCGCTGTCGTGTAATGGTATTTCCAGCTAGTGAAAAAATCCTCTCGCTCTGTGTGCTTCTCGCTGAGACAGCCAGGTAACTTCAAATCAAGCAAACCGACATGAAAGCCCAGGGTCTTAGCTAGCTTTCATTTGAAACCAATTTTATGTTTCTAGGTAAAGGGGTTTTCAAGTTATAAACTTTTGAATGTCAGTTGGCCCTCTTATTTACAAAAAGTTCCTATGGGAGTTTACATAGGGTCCCAAGCAAAACGCATAGACATATCTTACAAAAAGTATTGTGAAAAGTCATATTTTTGGTCTTTTGACTTAAAATGTTTTGTGTAGCAAGCTGAGAAATGGAGTTAGGGCCTTGATTTATTGATTTGGGGGTATCATAAGGATGGTACCTTCATATCTTAGTTCATAGACATTTGAAATGAGCGGGGGGAAAAAAACTTAGTTCCAACCTCTGTAACTCTGTGTCCATATGTCACAGAAACATACATATTCTTTTAGAAAAAACTTGAGGGTGTCACCTTTCCAATGGTATGAGGCACATCCATGAGTCTAAAACTATGTAGGAACTGTTAAGCTTTTAATTTGGGTATACCGTTTTTTTTTGTAAAAAAAAAAAAAAAAAAAAAAAAAAAAGGGGAAAAAAAGGGGGGGCTTCATAAGGTGAAATAAATTGTGGTGAAGTGCTATTTTGATAAAAAAAAAAAAAACATTTTTGATGTGGGCGCCTATCTTGCCATTGGCCTTTGTTAAAGGCATATTTACAAGTCTTATTTTATTATGTTTGGTATCATTTTAAAGGGGACAATCTAAGCTTTCATTCAAGTCCTTTTATGAACACTTTGGACATGTACAGCCAACCCTGGAGCTCTTTAGACTGTTAATCACACACATTTTCCTGCCATTTCCGCTTAAATCGTCTTCTGTCTTTTGATCCTGTGGCATCAGAGAGCCTCAAAAATACAAAATGTGAGCATTGCAATACTCATATGACTCTAAGGATTCAGAAAATGTATGATTTACACTTATTATCTCATTCATATAATATTTGACATCATACTGGACATCATCTTCCTCTGACCAGTATTTCTTTTAGACCCAGCGTTCCACTGGTTCTGTCTGTCTGCAGGCAAGGCCGGTTTTCCCCTGTTTCACAGCATTTTCTACTTTTAGAAAAACAGTGCATATATATTATAATGGGTTCACTGCAAATATTCAAAATGATAATATTTTGCACACATAGCCCTACAATGGGTATACACAGCAGTAGGCTTGCAGAAATGCACTTACATGTAATGAAGAAAATGTGTTATCATAATCATGGCACACACACACTTTGTACTCTCTAGCAATGTAGCCTATGATGTAATTCAAATACCAGAAATAAAAGACATATTGTCTAGGCTACAATGGTCAAATAATTAGCCTACCTTCCACAGGATCGCAGCTGAGTGGGAACAACATCTCCCTGGTCCAGCAACAGACGTACATCCCGCAGTTTTGACTTCTCCGGCTTCAGTTACCAGCACCCGAGCATTATGCCACGCACTGTTCAAACACTGGCTAGGTTCAAGATTTTAAGCTTTAAGATACACAAAACGATCATGTTTGTATGACATGACACAACCGACTTTGTTGCTGTGCAAAGATTGATATGCCTCTGAGGCTTTCGGATTGTTCATTGCTTTTCCATCTATTGGATTCCACAAAGTAAGAGCAAATCTTGCTGTGCGTTATGCTGGGCCACGTCGTCATGTTATCCTCCCAGTTCTCCACTAAATTAGGGTGGGGAAGGGTAACGCCAACTCCAGTCAAAGTGCTAGAACCGTGCTCCCATTGTAAGGACACAACTGTCATGGGTGCTACACGTCAAGATGAAGAAGCTAGCATCGAAGCCGCTTTGTTTACACCGGCATACACTGCGCAGACCAGTGCATTTGTGTGGATTAAAGTGCATTTGTGTAGGGTAATGGTGCCGCCCAGGATTTGCCGCTTAAACTTGTCTATAGCGGCTTAGTCTAAAGTGTGTGTGTGTGTGGGGGGGCTTATAGTGGCTTATTCAATCTCGATTGAATAGAGTAAATTATGTCTCCCCAGGGATATAAAATAATAATACCAAAGATCCTGACTAACCCGTCTCTGACAATACCCTTTAAAGGAGACCATAATTATGCGGAATGTTGTCGGTTTTCTAAAAAGATAATACTGATGGTGGTGCTAGGCAATGGCATGTAAATACCCTTAGCTTAGGTTAGCATTTAATCAAACACAACCAGCCAGCAACGAGTAAAACACTTAGGGCCCGATAATGCACATGGCGTACAGTGCTTTCGCAACTTGCGCAACCTATCATTGCTATTTTGTGCGAGCGCATTGTTCTTTTTTCCGGCAGAAATGTACGCTGTCAAGATAGCAGATGGCTTTGCGCTCTGTCGGGCGTGTCATTGAAAAGAAGGGGTGTGGTGCGGCGCAAAGCACGAATTTTGTATTTTACAAGAAGTAAACGTGAATTCGCCACTGACCAGAAAAAACCTAGTCAGGAATCATTCACGCATTGTTCAAGGCTATTTTACGGGCGCTTAGTGCTTTGGGATATGGAAGAGTGCAGGCAGCTGCTTCTTTCATCAGCAGGAGCAAGCGGCAGCCCAGTCCTGAAATATAAAATTCAAATGTACATCACATGGTTATTTTATTAAAATATATAATATTTGCAAACCTTAGTTGATTGCAGTAAGCACTGAGAATTAATAACAAGTAACTGAGGGGCTATTTGACCAGTGGCGGACACAGAGATGTAAATACACCTTTTAAGCGAGAAACAAGACTGTACATATTAGGCTACACCACCAGAAGTTAATATTTTGGTTATATATACTGTAAATATCCCGTGCCTTCACCTCGCGCACATTTCCTTCACACACACAAAACATTTCGCCAGGTATAATCCGCCATCATAATACATAATGGAACATGAAATATGCCGTGCCCCGGACTTTTACTTTTACGGAATGAGAGTGTGAACTCTTATTGGTTTGTAACATGCTACGCCCCAAACACACCCATGACTAATTTACTCATTTAAGACAACCCATTTGAACAATGCGCCAGACGCGATGTTCACTTTTCCTACAGGCAATATAGCGTTCTGCGTTGGCCCCTCCCCCAAAAACAACTGCTTTTAAGACTTCAGACTATGCACGACTGAACTTGAAAATCGGGCCCTTAATGTACCTTTAAGGGATGATGGGGACATATAATGAGGGGGGTAACGGGCATATAGTGTAGGGCGGTGCGATTTTGCCAAAAATCTAAATTGCGATTTTTTTTCAACCAATATTGCGATTACGATTTTCCAACCACAAGCACCAAATATGTCCCATTAATGCATATTTGTACACAATGTCTAATTAAAAATAGAAGATGAACTACTCATTAATCATCATATTTTTATTCAAGATAATATCTTGTTGCATTGAACCCCAATCCTAGTTTAAAATAGTGCAGAGTGTAGCTAACAAACAAGTCTATGCATTAAGTCAATGCAGTTATAAAAAAAAAATTGCATTCCTCTGCGATTTTGAAATTGTGATTTTCAAAATTGTGATTATATTGCAAATGCGATTAATTGTCAAGCCCTAATATAGTGAGGGGGTAATAGGGCCTTTTAGTGAAGGGGTGATGGGGGCATATATTGAGGGGGATAATAGGGGCATATAGTGAAGGCGGTAATAGGGGCATATTCTCTTGAATTTTTATTGCCCATATTTACATATGCACATATTTATTGCTGGTCATTAGACTTTTCAAACAGGGCAAAGCAACGTTCTGTTTTTTTCTCTCACAAGCTCCCTCTAAAGACTGCTGTATTGCATTGTATTGCACTGCATTCTATTGGAGGCGGTCCGTGCTGCTGAACATTGCAAGTGCTGTATCTACCGCTATAGGCCACAGTGGCACATTCTACACCGTTTATTCGCCGTGTAATGACTCATTTTAGCATCCTAAACAGTATGAAACGGATTAATTAAATGAAAAATGTTGCATAGTGGGCCTTTAACCATGCACGGTTGATTTGCTTCATATCATCCTGTGTACATTGTAGTATTTTTGTGTGTGGTGTTTTAAGCTGCTGGGACCTTGAATTTCCCCTTGGGGATCAATAAGGTATCTATCTATCTATCTACCTATATATATATATATATATATATATATATATATATATATAGATAGATATATATATATATGTATTAAGGGGATGATGGGGACATTTAATGAGGGGGTAATAGGGGCATATAGTGAGGTGGGTAATAGGCGTATGGGTAATAGGGGCTTATAGTGAAGGGGTGATAGGGGCATATAGTGAGGGCGGTAATAGGAGTATATAGTGAGGGGCCATGTACGCACTGGTTGTCGCGGTGACACAGTGTCAAGGCCACTCCGCGGTTTCTGCCCAGAAAATGCAATCTAGTTAAAACATGCACCCCGCTCATGTACACTTGATTTTTTTGTGATGCTCGCTAAGCTGTGGGTTGGCGGAATGTCGAGATTGCAGTGCATCATGCGAGGGCCCATCACAGATGCTTGCGACTTTAATTTATTCATGTATTTAAAATGCCACCCTGAACTTGCAGAACAAAGTCATATTCATTCCGATCTATGTTTACCCTGTAAAGGAAATAAAGGAACAGTATAAAAACTAGATCATGTAATTCCAGGAAATTACTTTAGCATCCAAAGGCACAGTGTAGTTTGCTTAATGTTGAGGAATTTCTAAGTTAAATCGTTGTATAGAGTAAATAGTTAAAGCAACATGCCACCGTTTTTCAATATTAAAATATGTTCTTTCCCTAATTTGGACAACTTGATAAATACCTGTCTTGTCTCAGAGTGTGCAATGCTTTGTTATTATTTAGCTTAGCCTAGTTCTTTCAATAGAGTCCAAATAGAGATGAAGTTAGAAGCAATCACATCCACGTCTTTCCTATTTACATGAGGTTACTCAAGTAGTTACGTATGATGGTTATGGTGACAAGAAATAATAGAGAATGCCAACAATACTAAGGATGCTAACAACGGTAATGATGCTAACAGTGGTGCTCAGTGGACTTAGCTCATGTGAAATAGCATATATGCTAAAAATGCTAACAATGCTAATGATGTTAGCCGTTGCTAAGGTAACAATAGAGAATTTTTATGTGACATATGCAGACACACACACATTTCTTCATTCGAATGGGGAAAATAACGACAAGAAAATGGACGAACCGCTATAAATAAAATAAAAAACACCGATCGAGATCATGCCAGACGTTTTAGATTTAGAACGGTGTCTCTACCTCGAAAATACACTAGTTAAAAGTGGTAATGAGAGGAGGTGACAACTCCTTATGAAATTTCTTGTTCCATTTCGCTGGAAGCCCATCACTACCTGGGGCCTTAGACGTCTTCAGATTTCCAATAACTATTTAAATTTCTTCTGTAGTTACCTCTGCCTTTATGTTTTTATTTTGCCTAATGCCTATTAGTTGGTAATTGCAATTTGTCTAGAAATGATAAAATCTCTTTTATTTACAGACGTTTTCTGTGAGAATAGCTATAGTAATCTTTACATACATTTTCAATTTGTTTTGGCTCACATGCTGGTTTGACTTGGGGTCTTTTATTTTATGGACCACTCTTTCAGCTTGTTGTTTGCGCAATTTTCTTGCTAATAATTTAGTTGATTTTAGTTGATTTCGTAGTTTGATTGTTTCAGATATCGTATTTTTCATTCCACTTCTTGTTGCAAGATTTCATTTATTTTAAGTTCCATTGTGTTTCATTGTCTGGTGGTGTTTGTGCCCATGTTCTCTTGACTTCAATTCTGTTAAAAGGGATTGGTAATTGGTCATTCTTGCTTTCTTAAGGCTACTGGTAATTGCTATTAATTTACCACATATGACTGCCTTTAGGGCATCCAAAGCATGATTGGGTCTGTTTCCTCATTATCATTTTCCTTTAAATAGTTCTGTATTAATGTTTGGATTTGTATGTTTATAGATTCATTGTTTAATATTCCTACTTTGAGTCTCCATAAGGTGTCTCTTTCTGCCTTGTAGACTAACTGTTAAGTACAGAGCATTATGATCAGATACATCCATCACACCAGTTTGGCAACTTCTTAATTTATCTCTGTGCTCCATTTGCATGAAAAAATAATCTTTTCTTGAGTAAACAGAATGTGTACCTGAGTAATGACTATAATCTTTTTTCTAGAGGATGAAAATCCCTCCAAACATTAAAAAAAACGTCAGTGTATTGTTTACCAGTTTGGATACATGTATTTTACTTCTTTTCATACTTCTTGTATCAAGACCATAGTTGGAAATCACATTAAAATCCCCCCCACAAATACACAATCCTTCAGTTTCTATTGCTATATTATCAAACAGGGCATGTACCCCTTGTCCGAATTGCATTGACTTTTAGGCTATCTGGTGTAGCCAACCTGATATTGTCAAACACCGGTCAAACATTCACCGCGTTTAACATCCCTAATATAAAATGTTGATAAAATGTTATTTCCAATAGTAAAAAAAAAAATGATTTCTTGGAATCAAGGGGGTCGCAATCCCTGCTTTGGGAACCACTGGTCTAGAGAGCTAACACCTACCAAAGGCAAATTCCTTGTATATGCAAGTATACTTCGCCATTGAAACCTGATTCTGATTCTGATTAACAGACAGCTTTCTGAAGAGGCCAAGCTATTCGAGCAGACAGACAAATCCTGGAAACGCCTGATGCTCAAAACCCAGCAGTGCCCAAATGCCCTAAGAAATTGTACATTCCCTGGGGTGCTGGAGATCCTTCAGAACAACAATGTGCAATTGGAGAAGATACAGAAATGTTTAGAGGTACTGTGAACAGCAAACTGGATCTGACTGCTTTAAAAAAAATTAAAAAAAGTTACTTTCATAAGTCCTTCTTTTGTTATTCCTTTGCAGGATTATCTTGAGTCAAAGCGGACCATATTCCCAAGGTTTTACTTTCTCAGCAATGAAGAACTTATTGACGTTCTAACACAAAGTAGGAACCCCAGTGTTATACAGGTGTGCAAAAGCTATATTTTTCTTTTTGAAAGAGAGTAGAGAACAAAAGAAAGTACCGTACCGTTGAAGCCAAAGATTCTAGTGCGCTATGTGCAAGATCTATTACTGGCCAGAAAATAAATTGATAATGGTGAAGTACGGACGTACGAATGGAAGTAAGAAGTAAGTATGGGCGTTATTTCAATAAGCTCAAATAGTGTCATACAGTAATATTAAGGTGGACATTCTATGGCACCTGTCTTGAATTGATTGCCTCACCGTGTGAGATGCTCACACAAATATCTCATATTAGGTAGCTATAGGGTTGCCACATCTGAGTAATTCTCACCCTAAAATAATCACCAGATAATCCTCGCCCTTTTCTCCATTTGTACTTATCACTTATTTCATGTGAATTCCAAGCAGGACCGTTTTATTTTACTCTAATTTTAGTTGGGCACACAATATAAGAGGCAGAGAACTTATGTCTTGGGGAACCTTATCCATTCCACAATGATGTAATTTTTTTGTCCAATCTGGGATGAATGTAACCTATCTTTTTTTTTCTTCATTGTGGGCGTGTTGGTACCTCAAAAACGTGTCATTTTTAAACCTCTATTTCTGATAAACCGCTTGAACGTTTTTGCTTTGCTGTTAAATTTTGTCTATATGTTGTCAATTATGTACTAGAGCTATGTGTTTGATGATCAAAATTCCCATATGCAAAATTAAATCATCACATATGCTGAAACAATGTTATTCTATAGGGGTTTTGGAGATTACATGTAATTTAGCTAGATCCGTTCAATATATGTTTTCGATTTTTGGTATAAAGGCTTATACAATTGCTTGATGTAATATAAAAGTGAAATGTTTACTTAAATAATTATACTGACAAAGTTTGATGGAAAAAAAGCTTGTCAGTTCTTTGAATGGAAGTCTATGCGGACTGGAATGTTCCTTCGACCACCTAGAATTAAAATTATCGCCATTTTACTTATCTCCATTTGCCAAAACTCTACCATGACATCTCTGCAGGTCAGATTGGGTGACATCACACCATAAAAGTTGAGTTAGAAATGGCATTGAAACTGTGATTTAAAGGATAGGTTTGGTATTTAACACTTTGAGCCTCTTTAAAAATGAAAGAGTGTTAAATACTGAACTATATCTTTAACATGTTGAACAGGACTTGCTGAACAAAATGGGACTTGATGAACAAAACAGGACTATTACATCTGAACATGACTGTCATGCTGCCATACTGATCTGACAACATACTGTATACACAATGGTCCTCTGTTTAAGGAGGCTACCTTTATACTCTACCGCAAGCACCTTCTGCTGCTCAATATAGTACTAAACTGAATGTAAGCCAGTTCTTGCTGCCTTGCTGTTTACCTCAACCCTGCTCTTTTCAAGGCTTTTCTATGCCCAGTCTCATTGTCTTATTGCCTTGACACACTTTATTTATAGTATATTTATAATGTATATGTAGCTTAAAGGTATCATAGATCAAATTTTTTGACCATCAGAAATTGTTCTTTGAGGCTCAATAATACCATAGTGCTCCTGCGTCTGAAAGTGACCCAGGAGTACTTCTAGAGCATCTTATACAGGCTCATTTAAAAGGGTTAGAACGAAGCAATCCGTATTTCCCGCTCCCCTAGCAAATTCATGAAGCAACAGTGGATTGGACCAGAGACATTCCAAGCGATCTTTGGTTGGACCATGCAAATAAAGGAGTTGTATCTTAGCAAGGTGAGGTATCCTCGTACCTCTTTTCAGATTGGCCTTTTCAGATTGAGAAGGTTTTGGTATGGTCCATTGGATACCTTAAGCTACCTAAATTCAACAATAAGGTAAATGTGGTTTTGCATTATATAATCCCTTTAACTTATATGTAGCTTACGAAGTAGACTTAATTTCAGCCTGTGTGCACCATACATAGCCTGTCCCAAATGCCTTAATGTAACACCACTTGGATACATGGTGGAACGTTGTCTCATCTGACTTTATACTGTGCATAGGGCTGAAATAACAAAAAACACTTGACTTGATGTGACTTGATTTGTTGTTGTCTTGTAAATGTTTTAAAATACTTACATCCATGTGAAACGTTGATTCACACAGCTGCAACTCCTAAATGGTCTCTTTTGTCGTGAATCTTGGTTTTGAAGTGGCTTTAGGGTAGATTGAGTCAACCCAATTTTTTATAGAGTCTATGGTCAATGCAAACAACGTAAATGTGAGGAATGTGTGTAGCGGTGGTGCGTATGGTGAAAACCTTGTGATGCAACACGACAAACCTTTCTGGACATTAAGGTCACCCCATCTCCTAGCGTATTTGTTATTTACAGGGACAACACTTAGCTGAAATAAAACCGGCGGGTATAACTGTGCTTAATAACATAGGTGCTGATTGGCCAAAGAGGAGTACTGTGTATCTGTGTTTAACTGCTCTTCCTTCATCTTCAAACTACCCAGATGTTTGTCCTACGGTGGTCCTGAAGTGCAAACCACATTAACAAATTGAGAAAAACAAATGTCACCACTAGGGGGCGCTCATGCCTCCTAATAATTTCCTCTGCCAGTGAGGAGAACACTGCACCCTGCAATAAAGCTAGGAGCTAGACTGCATAAATTATAAACACTTTATTAAATACAAGAAAAGAGTGGAGGTGTTAAAATGAGTTAATTGGCCTAAAAGAACCAGTCACCACCCTCCAAATGTCCAGCGTCCCAGTAGTCTGACCAACCGCGCCCCTGATTGGTGCGATGGTTCCTCCCCGCTGTGGGACTCTTCTTCGTCGCCAGGTCGCCCAACCAGCGGCTTCAAGGTCCTGTGGCCACTGTTAGGCAGTAGCAGGACACAAAGGGGCAATCAATAAAAGTCACTAAACACCCAAGTACACCCAGGCTCATGGGACAGTCAAATCACAGCATACAGGGAAATAGTGCACACCACTAGTCATTCCACATAGTATAACCTAGAAAAACACTTCAACCCACGCCACACCAACAAGCTGCCAGTTATATGGCCTGGGTGGTTGGGGTGAACATTCAGAAAATTGCCCACAGTAGGACCTTTAAAGGTGTATAGTAAGTGCAGGAGTCAACAGTCAGCGTTGGAGCTCTATAGAGCCAACTCCTTGTAGTACCGGACAGAGGGCAAGCGGCGCCCGGCTAAGGGCCAGCCCACAATGCCCAAATGAAAGCGACAGGTAGTAGCCGTCGCTAACAATCTTTAATAGTGGGAGGGGGCATTATTATTGTATGGGAGTAGCGTTCGTTACGTCGGCCATCGGCGAATATCAGCAGGCTAGGTAGTAGCAGTCTTTGATAAGGGAAAGGGCAAACAGTCTTTAATGTTGCGAGCAGTTGGTACAGGCAGGGAGCAAACAGTCTTATGATAAGGGTCTCTAAAGGCCTGGTCAGACTACACGATTTTTTTGTCTTTCGCGATTGTCGTTCACGATTTACCATGACACACTATACGACTTTAGAACCATATAAATAAATAAATTTAGAACTGGCCTCATTACAAGACTTCATCGAATGTATTGCTCCCGTCACATGTTGTCATAGCACTGGTGTCAACAAATTGTCAGCCGCAGCAGTAAACTTTAACACAGGAGCTGGTGTAACCCTCTAGAATCTTGACAATGTCACAAAGAAAACGTTATATGACTCCCAACAAAATTCTGACAAGTTAAGGCTGGTACACACCAGATACAACACGAAATTACGAAAATGCGAAAAAATTGTGTGCAAAATGTTCGCACTGAAAGTGTACACACCAAGTGCGATGCGATTATTTTAATACAATGCGATTATTTCGCATTCTATTTCCTATTTGGTTTCGCGGCATAATAATAATAATAAGCCATTTAATGATGGATATGTCTAGCAATGAAAAGTGGATATCTTCTTACAAAAGAGAAAATGAAAAATTTGCCTACACCCAGTGTTGCTGCGGAGACAACAACAAGGGGAGTACCATCTCATCCAGGAATTAAAGCTCTATAATGACAGGTTTCGGCAGTAGGGGAGAGCCGGGACGAATGAAACATTGAGGTTTTCTCGTAAACCATTCACAATTCAAACAGGACATTTTGTCATCCCATACAGCTGAATAGCCAGACCCAGGGAAAATTGTGTCGATTACTGATCTGAAGTTAGACCCAGGTCATTTATAAGGGCGGAAAGTAAATTCTCGTCTGCGCCAGTTTTTTAATATATAATGTTTCGTTTGCGACATAATAGCCTATCCACTTATCACTTTTAAACAACAGATGAATTGATGGTGTAACATATCCTACTGTATGAAATGTCAATGTTTTTTAGTTTAGGAGAAAAACGCCTTTTGCTGCGAGCAGGCACTGCCGGGATGATTGAAACACTTGTTTCAACCGTCCACCAGTAGGTCGTGCAAGTAGTCAAAGCAGTAGGCTACGCTTTGCGGTCAGTGCATTAAAATTTTGAAATAATAAGCGTTTGCAATAACTAAGAAGTACTTACAACTATAACTAATAATTTTATTGGCTCTCCATCCTTCCTCATCGATTTCTCAGTATAAATCATTAAAGCCACTAGAAATATGAAGATATAAACATAGGATGACGGCATCCAAGCTTGTTTAAAGGGAGTCCGGTAATAGGCTTCCAAAGTGAATTTACCTGCAACAAAGATTAATTGATAACTACTTTAATATTACGAGAACTTGCTTAAAAATTGAGCAGCATTGACTAAAAAGGGTCTTTGAGATATAGGCCTATCACATAAAAAAGGGGTTACATTTTAAGGTTACCTTATATTTTATACCGTTTCATGTGTCCCATAGTGTTTCAAACGTCCCAGCCAATCGGGAGGAATGAAACAAATGACCAATTCTATTCAAAGATAAATAACACCACAGCGTCGTCCATCTATATCAATCAACACAAGACTTTAAGAGACAACATATGTCAGTTGTTGTTCACACAAAAAAGTGTTACTTTCTGTAACGTTGTCTGCAAAAACAACATATCGAAAAGTGTTTCATCCGCCCCGGCTCTCCCCTACTCCAGGGTGAGTGTTGTTGACTTTGAATACATTTTGGGTGTCCTGGCTCCTCACCTAAGGAGACTTCGGACAAATTACAGAGAGCCAATCGATGAGTTTTTCACCCATGTCTCTTCCTCGGTGAAGTTCTACGTAGATTAGAACGCTGTGAAGTCATTATTTGATTGGTTAGGAGCTCTTTTTCGCATGTTTTTTTTTGTCGCAACGAACTTCGTCCTTGGTGTGTAAATACTAATTGGAATACATGTGTTTAATAGCCTGCGTAATTTCGTGCGAATATTTTGTCCGAAAAATCGGACTTGGTGTGTACGGGCCTTTAGTCTTTTCGTCGGGGTGTCGCAGACGACAAATTGCAGGTTGTGAAGTATGTCACATTACTCGACTAACTCACGTTCAGTGTCGTGCCCTAGCATTTGGAATCGGATACGATTGTCGTACACGACAAATTCGGGGCAAAACCGGGTTACCCCTTTCATCTACAAACTTCTGCTGTGGTGCATGTGAAGCCCTGCAACAACCCCAGTGTCTCTCTCTCTCCTGTCCTGAGCTGCTTGGCTACTTATGGCCTGGTCAGACTACACGATTTCCATAAATGTCTTTGACCAAGTTTGGTGGAAAATAAGCGAACACGCGCAAGTTCGATGAGTGGAAGTCGAGCACGTACTGCCAATATTATGAGCAGACTCTAGAAGTTTCGTCCGGATAGGGTGACAGCGGTGTAGGCTACCCCGTGACACAACAACAAAATTATGGAACACAAAAATAAATAAAGAATTACAAGAACAAAATTAAGAAACACACACAAAAAAATTACAAACCTCAAAAACAACAAACAACTGAAACACAATTACATGAAGAAACTGGAAAGGGTAGGTACCGGTCAGCAACAGGAGACATCACTGATTGGACCTGCGGCTTTGGACTTCCAAACAAATGCATAGCAATGAGTCCTTAGCAACAGGTGTTTTTAGCAACTTTATGAGCAGTTAGCTTGTGATCAAAGATTCTAGAATCTTTGCTTGTGATACTGTTGTCTGTTGATCCAATATTTTACAGCCACTACACCATTAGTGAAGTTACCAGTAAGTTCATCACAATATATTGATTACACTGAAGCATATCTAGTATTACCTCGTATGTCCTGAACCAAAATATTCTCGAATAGACCGCTACCTTTGGGTCACCGGTAATGTTCATGTTTGGAAAAATGCGCTACAGGCAGACCAGTATTTGTCAGTTTGCTAGGCTTCAATTTTGGCACGGCAAGATAGGATAACCTAAAGTTACACAACTCATCTTTACCCTTCTAATAGGCATAATGTTCATGTTTAAGCCACCTGGGAAACACTAATTTTTTTTTTTTTTTTCACTAGAGATCGCTGTCTGAGCACACTTTGAGAAACACTGAATAGACAAACAGCGCGACTGATCTGTGATCTAGTGATCAGTGATGTCTCCTGTTGCTGACTGTTACCTACCCTTTCTGGTTTTTGTGATTCTTAATTTGTTTTTAGTGTTTCTCAATTTTGTTGTTTCTGAATTTGTTTGTGTTTCTCAATTTTTTATTGTGTTTAGTAATTTGTTAATTGTACTTCATGGCCACTGTATTGTCACAGTTAGTTTGAAATTGAATTTGGGGAACTGAATTTGAATTATGAGTTATTGAAAGGTATTACAGTGGGCTTATTAAAATGGCCCATGGTTTTCAGGCCCATTGCGTCACAGATTTGTCTTGGTCCACTCTATCTCCTCATTTCATTACATTTCAGTATTACATAAAACAATAAACATTTTATTTTATTTATATATATATATATATATATATATATATATATATATATATATTCTTTTTTTTTGCCCAATTTTGTAGCCCTATCTGGTGAAATGTTTCTCAAACATCCATCACTTGGAGATGCAGGAGCAGGCCATGCTACACCCAGTGCTGGTTAAATTACACTCTAGAGAAGGGGAGACTGTCACAATGCCCAAGTAAGCCCATAGTGATATGTTTTCAGCAGCAAATTCATACATGGATACTGTAAACCTAATTATGATGATAAATGTCATATTTTTAGCCCTTGAGCATAACTTTCAAATTTCTCTTGATTTAATAGAAATGTTCAGGTTCGTGGGCCTGTTGAACAGTGGATGGGGAATGTTGAAACTGCTATGTACAACACAGTGAAACGGTAAAACCTTTTCAACCAAAATACTGAATATAAGATAATGGATATGATTAAATAAGAGTTAGCTCACTTTTTTTTATGGTCTCAGCCTCATGAAGTTGGCTTTGTTGGATTGGAACCCTGCAAACTTCAGGAGTTGGGTCTTGTCACATCCTGGGCAAGTTGTACTGACTGTGGTAAGTTGCCAGGTGCTTCTGCTACGTCTAAACTTCTTATAGCATGCACTGTATAATACATGCTTTTTGTGGTCTGAATCTTGCACTGATAGACTCAGATCATGTTCAGCTTGGACTGTGAGAAGTGTCTAAGCAGCAGCAACGGTCAGCAGAAGGGTCTGAGGGCAGTACGGCAGCAGGTTATTGGCATTCTGGAGGACTTAATGACGCTGGGTTTTGAACCTCTGGCCTTGCACCACCAGGGCACAGTGGAAGCCCTGTTAACCATCTTGCTGCACTGCCGTGACATTCTGTCTGACCTGATCAACCACAAAATTACAAGCGCTGAGGACTTTGAATGGAGGAGGTAATTTAGCTGACAGTCCCCTTCCCCATTCAACATAATATTCATGCAGTTCATTAGAATACTTAACTAAATGTTTCATATTTTCAGACATAGTATTTGGAGTATATTAAGAGTTTTTTACTAGTCATTGCATCTATCATGTGTTTACTTTGGTTCCTCCAAATAATTACTTTTAACCAATGAGGTTTAATTGATTACTTTTACTTTTGCTTATAGATTAGTTTACTGTGCGTCTCTGGGTGTGAGGTGTCACACTCTCTGATTAATGTTCATTTTGGTTTATGTCACAGACAGCTTCTCTATGACTGGCACGACTCAACCTCACTGTGCTACGTGGTGCAGGCCAAAGCCTCTTTTCCTTATGGCTATGAGTACCAGGGCTGCTCTCCACGACTGGTTATCACTCCCCTGACTGACCGCTGTTGGTTAACCCTCACCAGAGCCCTGAGCTTGCACCTTGGGGGCGCACTGATGGGACCTGCAGCCACTGGAAAAACTGAGTCTGTTAAAGACCTGGCAAATGTATGGCTATTCTGGTTTGGGGGACCATGTAAACCTACACAAATCTTTCCTTTTGGAATATGTGACTTTATGTTTTGCTACTTTTTGTTTTTGACACGCAGGTCTTGGGGAAGTTCTGCTTAGTCATGAACTGCACAGCTAGTATGGACTACAAGGTGAGGAGGAGACACACTGTGCTTTTATTTCCATCTTTCCATCTAGGGACCTGCTCAGCTTTATTGACATTTGCTCATCATTTGCAGATGATGGGGAAGCTGTGCTCTGGTATGGTACAGTGTGGCGCCTGGTGCTGTTTTGACGAGTTTAACTGCATCAGTGTGGAGGTACTCTCGGTCATTGCAGCCCAGCTTCAGTTGATTAAGGCAGCTAAGAACAGCCACAGTGTGAGGTATGCAAAAAATACCAAGTATCATAATTCTAACTAATTACCAGCCTAAATTGATAACCGGGCCTTAAATAATGGGTGATGTCCTGGTTTACATCTCTACCACTTTAACAGTGTCTCAGGGCATTACGCAGTGGTCTTTAAGCAGAAGGGAACCATCTGTAATACATCTCCATCTTCCCTGTTACAGTATTTTCAAACTACAAAGTGTCACAACACTAGTTTTGCTGGCATGATGGCTCCTGTCAACAAGCTTAATCTTCCAATGAAGGCGTATCATTTAAAATTGGGCTTCCCCCATAATGTATTGTCTAGAAGGTGATTCTTTGACTTATAACACTAGCTAAATAGCAATGGCTGATCTTAACGTGAAATATTGTTCCTGGTCATCTAAATGGTCAGCTAATGGATAATTTGCTCTATTGTGAAATAAAGACAGAGGTCTCCTTTTGTCATCTGAATTCCCCTTAGTCGTAGGCTATTCCCAGTAATGAAAATAGAAACTTGTTTATGGTAGCATGCTGATTTACACAGCCAGAGATCCTGGCTTCAAAGTAAAAGTTTTGAATAGGCTCTCTCTCAACAGCAATCTCAACAGCAAACCAGCTGATCATAACTTTCAGTACACCTCAGCAGTGTTTTTTACTGCCTATAATACAAACAGAAAAAACTTTCTCACACACATCCATTCAAGTCAGGTGCAGCATCCAAAATTGAGTAACGTAAAAAAGTATTAATGACACACACACAGGAGAGCTCCCATTACCGTTTTATTTTTTAGTTACGTTTTAAGCCCTTACGGCCCTTCTTCAGACCAAACAACATTTTACACAATACTGCCCCCTTTATATACACAACACCATTAAACACGTGATTACAATTACAGAATCACTGTTACAAACATTAAAGTCCAAACATATATTAATTATATCTGTATTCAAGTATAGTAATCATAGTCATGGAGATATAAAAGCAAATAAAGGGTGAGGACAGCGTGTTTCTATGAAAACATTTACCTGTATAAACATATATATTAACGCGTTAATTTTGACAAAATTAATTGTAATTAATTTTTGGAATTGATCATGTTTTAACGCATTTTAAGGGTACGTTCACACTTAGCGGCTTTTTCTCAGCTGCCGGCGTCTGTTTTACATTACAACCCTATGGAGTAGACCGTGTTTTCAAAAAAGTTGCCGGCTTCTTTTAAAAAGCGACTGCAACCGTCTTTTTTTCTGCAGCTCGAAGTTGAGAAATGTTCAACCTCTGGCGGAAAAACGCTTTACGTCAAGCTGTCTTTTTTACAGCTGACCAATCACAAGTGTTTTAATGAGACCTGTGGTTTCCCATGACAACAACAAAAAATGGAGAAGGTACCGGTGGAGAGACTCGTATTTTTTTTTCTGAACATGAGGAATTATATAAAATGACATCAAAACTATACCACAATATCCACCACAAGGAAGCAGTGTGGTGCCAGATAGGACTAGTCCTCAGGGTTTCAGGTAAGTTTATCATCTATTTCTTCTTAACAAAACTATGTAGCAGTGTGTATCAGGCATAGTGTAGCTAACGTTAATGTTTAACCAGCGAACGTTAACGTGAACGTTAACCAGCTAACATATAGGATCATTTTATAGCTGTGGCTGATAGCTCTTAACACATTTTAACTGTAGGCTATCTATTACCCAGGCGAAGCATGCCGTCAGAAATGGAAGTATTTGAGGGATAAATACAAACGGGAAAAGAGAGAAGAGAGAGAGAAAAAAAGTGGATCAGATGGAGGCATAAAACGGCCATGGAAATACATGGCAGTCATGTCTTTCTTGGATCCCCACATCCAGGACAGGGCCACTACTTCTAATTGGAAACCACAAATTGGGAAACCCCAGAGAGCATTTTAAATGCAATCTGTAACGGGCCTACAGAGGAAGCGAGTGAGGTAACAAGATAAGAATAGAATATTATTAAGAACATAGGCAACATAAGATATGACTAGACTATTATTATCATCATCTGCATCAGATGTACAAAATGGCCATTGTGGGTTTTACATGTAGCCTACAGCCTGGTATGATTGTTTGGTCCTCTCACGCCTTGACTACTGCAATGCCCTTCTGGCAGGACTTCCTGCCTGTGCCGTCAAGCCACTTCAGATGATCCAAAATGCTGCGGCGCGTCTCATCTTCAATCAGCCGAAGAGGACGCATGTCACCCCTCTGCTAATCGAGCTCCACTGGTTGCCTCTGGTGGCTCGCATCAAATTAAAATCACTGATGCTGACTTACAAAGTGCTTAGAGGATCTGCCCCTTTTTATCTAAGCGTTCTCATAAAGGCTCAGGCTACCCCCAGACAACTCCGGTCCTCCAATGACTGTCGACTGGCAGTCCCGGCACCTCGCTCAAGGCAATCCAGACTCTTCTCATGTGTCGTCCCACGCTGGTGGAATGACCTACCAAAAACAATCAGAACAGGGCCATCTCTGGAGGCCTTCAAAAAGCTCTTAAAGACCCAGCTATTCAGAGAACATCTTCTATCCTAGCACTAAAATGAACTGAAGCACTATCCCCTAGCACTATGCTCCTTAAGGTTTCTGCTATGTAGCTTGATTGTTATCCTCGTTTTGTAAGTCGCTTTGGATAAAAGCGTCTGCTAAATGCATAAATGTAATGTAATGTAAATGTTTGATGTTGCCTATATTTAATGTGTTTTCTTTTTTTCCCCCCCAGAGTGCAATGGATCAGCCATTGACTTGCCATCCACCGAGCCCTGGTGCACAACATCAGCCACCACCCCAGCCACACCCTACAACTTCACATCCTACAACACCACACCCTACAAAACCAGCACAAACACATCGGGGAAGAAGGAGGGAAACAGTGCCAAGTCTCTCCAACTACCAACAGCAGGTGCTCCAGGCCACTCGAGAGGATATTGATGAGCATCAACATTTTCTTTTAAGTTTTGCGCCAGCACTGAGGAGGCTTGAGCCTCACAAACAAGCCATGGCGAGGATGAGGATGCAGACTTTGTTTTTTGACTTGGAATTTGGGGAATAGTTTTATTATTTGTTAGTTTTAGTTTTAGAATATGTACAATGTTAGTCTATTAATAAAATATGAAATTACTATATATCCGTTTTGTGCTTACATTTTGTTCTTTAAGATATGGAAATCATTTTGTAAACAAGAATTCTACATATTACAGATAAATAGAAATTTATTGTGATAACAATTCTAGAAGGCCATGGATGATAAGAAAGGGTGGGCTTGTAGCTCTCAGGCTGTAGGCTACCTACAGAACATCCACTGTGTGCATATCTGGACCCCTGTGACCTGCAGAAAATAGATTAAAATAGAGTATAGGGTACAGTTTGTACATAAACATGCAAACACATGTTACATGCAAAAAGTAAAAATGTTACTTTAACAGCTTTTACTTGGAACAGAGTGCAATACAAAAGCTTTATTTTGTGTTTAATTGGAAGTCAGCAGATTTTAAGCAGAGGTTTTGGGTAGCTCTTAAAAGAGCTGTTGATTTTGACAAATGCTTCTCCATCACTGTAAGCAGCGATCCTGCCAATGAACTCGGCCAGCTGGAGACATGAAGTACCCAGCAAATGTATCCCTCACAGCTACAGCCTGACCGTGCGCATCAATGTGGGAAAGCTAGAAACGTAATTTCGATTCCTCTGTATGTCCAGTATATGTAGAGAAATTGACAATAAAGTGACTTAAGTCAGCAGCTATCTTCCTCCACTCTGCTGCATCAGGCACACGCATGTAGTCTGCTAGGAGACAGTTCCAGTTGGCCTCACACACCTCCCTGACAATTCCTGACACAGTATTGATACCTACCCTGAAGGAAAAGGCGATACTGCGAAAATAATTGCCTGTGACTAGGTACCTTTAAAACAGAGGAGACATTTTAATAGAAAATATTTTAATATTATGATTTTATGTTCACATAAACCTTTCATTACTGATGTAGCCTAGTTGTCGCAGGGTTGCCACTTGTAAGACTTTTGGTAGCCAGGGGCAACTGGTCAACTGTCAAGTGTGCCACGATGCGTAAGGGCGTACTCACACTAGGTACAGTTTACCCGTACCGTGCCGGAGTACGGTTGTCTCTGGTTCTTGGTCTGCACTCACACTGTACATATCGAACCGTACCCGGGCATGGTTGAGTTGCTGTATTCTGGAATCTTTACATTTAGCGTGTTTTTGTTACTATAACAACCGCCCACTTTAATATTCTCGAAGATGAAATGGAATGTTATTTTGTTTATTCCCTCATAAGTGATTCTCCGTGCTCGGGTACGCTTGCGATCACACTACAAGCGTACCGTGCCGTACCGTGCAGTTCTTCAAACTGATTCGGTTTCAGTCTGAAATACTCCACAAACCGACCACTACTCAAACGGAGTTCATACACTAAATGATGGTATGTACCATACTGCCCTCTTTCCCGTATTCTGTCATCTACCCATATACATTTAGATAGATGAACATTTTCCTCCTCGTCAAACATCAAAGCAATAGCTAACGCCAATTTTCTCTGTATCCGTTGTAGGCTACTTTCTACCGGCTTTGTATAGCCTGTATCCGTGACTTAACGTTACTTTAAATCACAAAAGACGCTTCCTGCTTTTTTTTGGGGGGGGGGAAAACACAGTCAGATTTGTTTTTCACGTGAAAAAACAGTCTGCCCAACTTCTTTTGTCAAAAAAAGTAATCTCTGCCTGCTTCAAAATCCACTATCTATCCCTGTCCCTTTATTTACACACATACATACAGTACACACATGCATTTAGGCGCCCCACCACTATCCAATCATACAGTATACATACATACACATACACATATCTACACCCATGCAAATAGATATACATATATACATACACACATAGAACACAGCAGAAAGAGAAAAAGAGAGACAAGGAGAATTAAGATGGAGATAGAGATAAAGAGAGAGGGGACAGGAAGGAGGACAAGGACAGACATATCACATATCGTATGGTAATTTATGTTAAAGGGATAGTTCGGTTTTTAACACATTAAGCCCCTTTCACAGGTTGTCTAAAATGCAATAAAGTGGTTGACATCGAAATTTTGACGACTGCTTCTGTCTCGGCTATTTGGGAAATGTAGAATCGCCTCTGCCTGCCTTCAAAATGGCTAGCAATGGGCATGTGTTGTTTCTATCCTTAAAACACTG
>JAGFZM010002635.1:0-15944 GCA_017657215.1 Limnothrissa miodon | reverse complement strand
GGTATATAATTAGGAGGTATCAGGGGCATAGAGTGAGGGTGTAATAGGGGCATATAGTAGGGCTGGATTTAAAAAATTGATTAATCAGAATCAAACCGATTTTCCTTTGAACAGACCGATATCGATTCAAAAGCACATGAATAAATCTTTTTAATCTGTACTTTAGACACAACATTTCTCCCGTAATACCCGGTGACTTCTAGCGTGTCACTACATGGTGCTCAGTTAAAAATGACAGTTTCAGCAGTGTGCTGCCCTTGCCCTGAAGTTCTGAAGTTTTCACCAGCTAGACAGCAACATAATGTCAAATAATCAGACTTATTTTGCCTTTTTGCACTAATTTATCTAAGAATACGCTTCTGACAAGTACCTACTCTTTGACTGTCATAAAACCAAAAACATACAAAATATCAAAAACGAGCTTATTACATTCTTTATGCAAGCTAAACCGTTCATACTCACTTAAATGCAGACTTTATATAATTTTAAAAAATAACAAAACAAAAGGATAATTATTATTTTGTCATCATTCACACTTACGGACAAATCTTGTCCAAGACAACTTTTTAAGGTCCAAATCATCTCGTAACAATAACACGTTTTGTTTACATTACGTTACGTTCAGCCATCTTGGATTTTCTAAAAAGATTTTCTTATTAGCTTAACCCATACTACAAAGAAGCCACTGGAGGGAGCTCAGTTTACAAACTGTATTTATTTATAAAAGGCAATATTTGCATCATTAATTCTTCTGAGCATGTCATCCATGTCCAAATAAAATTGGCGATGTGCAATATTACCAATATTACTGAATTGAAAATTAATCAAACTGAATCAAGAATCGAATCGAATCAGACCTTTGTGAAGTAAAATCGAATCGATTTGGGATATCTGAATTGATACCCAGCTCTAGCATATAGTGAGGGGGTGATAGGGGCATATAGTAAAGGGGTTATAGGGGCATATAGTCAGGGGATAATAGGGGCATATAGTGAGGGGGGATGCACGCACACAAGGCCACACCTCGGTTTCTGCCAAGAAATGCAATCAAGTTAAAGGTCTCCTTCCAAAATAAACCATTTAATACTTGATTTTTTTACATTACCATAGGTCAGCCCAAGTTGCACTTACATGCTCAACTTCAAAACGCTCTCCTACCCCTGTAGTCTGTATTCGCCTGTGATAGACAGCCGGGAAAAACGAGTGAATTGGAAAACCCATGCAAGCTTACGTCACATTGAACATTGAACACACATAGCCCAAGAAAACATTATTAGGCTGCCTGCAGACGGACCCACTAGAGGGAGCGTCACAGTGCTGTTAGCCAATCAGAGGCGATACGAGACCTTTAAAACATGCATCTCTCTCATGTACACTTGATCTATTTGTGATGCTTGCTAAGCTGTGGTGTGGCGGAATGTCTGGATTGCGGTGCATCATGCGAGGGCCCGTCACAGTTGCTTGCGACTTTAATTAATAAATATGTTTTTGTTTGTCGACTAAAAATGCACAATGCATTTGCAGAAAAAATTGACTACAAATCCACAATGAATCTGTGGAAAAGTGTGCAAGAACTCGCGTGGCCTTAAGATGCATTTGTCCAGAACGAAATGTGGGGACCAGAGGAACACACTGCAACGCACAGGATCTAGCAGGAGGAGCCAGGCCAGGAAGCACCCCACAGTGCCCAGCCCCTCCAAGCAGTAGAGCCTCTGTACCCCCGCAGATCAAGTGGCCTTCAGCCAACAGCCAGGCAGCATGGGCATAGTTTGACACAGACGTGAGCCAGATCTTGGAAGCCACCGCCAAGGGAGAAGTGGACAGATGCCTCAAGACCATGACATCCATCATAGTCAGCTATGCAGTAGAGAGGTTTGGCCTCAGTGAGAGTGAGAACCCCAAAACCGTGAGCAGCGATCCTTGCTTCCTTACATTGGCTTCCTGTTAAAAGCCAAATTGACTTTAAAATACTTCTCCTAACATACAAAGCCCTTAATGGCCTTGCTCCAGCATATATTAAAGACTGAGTTGTTCCCTACCACCCTTCTAGACCCCGAAGGTCACAGATTGCTGGTCTCCTAGTAATTCCTAGCCTTCGGCCGTACTACATGCCGAGAGAGTTTTCACACGCCATTGTTGTCTGTGTTTACGTGCCGCCACGAGCACTTCCTGACGTAGCGTGTGACATCATACATTCTACAATCGCAAGGCTACAAACTCAGAACACAGACGCTTTTATGGCGATATCTGGCGACTTCAACCACATAACACTGGATTCTACCCTGACTAATTTCTACCAGTTTGTTCATTGCCCGACTAGGAAAAACAGATCACAACCTCATTCATCTGCAGCCAATGTACAAACCAAAAGTACAGAGGCTACCGTTTGCCACACGCACTTTCAGGAAATGGACACCAGAAACGGATGAGGCTTTGAGAGACTGCTTTGAGTCCACAGACTGGAGTGTACTACAGAATGGAGGAGATCTGGAGGAGGTCACACACTGCATGACTGACTACCTGAACTTCTGTATGGACGTTGTTGTTCCCACAAGAACTGTGCGCTGCTTTCCAAACAACAAACCTTGGATAACCAGCAATGTCAAGACCCTTCTAAATAGGAAGAAGATGGCATTCAGAGAGGGGAACCAGGCAGAACTGAGGCGCGTACAGGGGGAGCTTAAAGTCAGGCTGAAAGAGGCCAAGGAGGAATACAGGAAGAAGGTGGAACAGAAACTGCAGGAAAACAACATGAAAGAGGTCTGGGAAGGAATGAAGTCCATTACTGGCCTGGGGAAGAAGAGCAGCTGCTCTGTGGAGGGAAACTTGGACAAAGCAAACAAGTTAAACTGCTTTTACAACAGGTTTGATGGCCGTGCTCAAGCCTCAATGGACGTAGACTGCCCAGACACCGTCTGCTTAACGGCCCAAGTCACACCTCCCCTTTCACTCTCAAAGCAACACTTACAATCGCCAGAGGTACCCATCCCCCACAGGATACAGACACACCTCTCCCCCCTCCATCCCCCTCAAGGTGATAATGACCATGGTAACTCCTCTCCCCCTCAGCTCCTCTCCCCCCCCCATCGTCACGGCAGATCAAGTCAGAGAACAGCTGAAGAGACTCCATCCCAGGAAAGCAGCCGGGCCCGACGGACTGTGTCCAAGACTGCTTAAAGCCTGTGCTGCAGAACTGGGAGAGCCACTTGAGCACATCTTCAACTGGAGTCTCCGTCTAGGGAGAGTCCCATCACTGTGGAAGACATCATGTCTCATTCCTGTCCCCAAGAAACCACACCCAAGTGAGCTTAATGACTTCAGGCCAGTCGCTCTCACATCACACCTGATGAAGACCATGGAGAGACTGGTACTGGGGATACTTAGGCCACAGGTGCGCCATGCACTAGACCCGTTACAGTTTGCTTATCAGGAGAAAGTGGGCGTCGATGATGCCATCTCATACCTCCTGCACAGGACACACACTCACTTGGAAAAGGAGAAAAGTGCTGTGAGAATCATGTTCTTTGACTTCTCCAGTGCTTTTAACACCATCCAACCCCCCAGACTGAGTGACAAGCTCCTGCAGATGGGTGTGGATGCCCACCTGGTATCCTGGATTGAAGACTACCTGACAGAGCGGCCACAGTTCGTCAGACTGAAGGACTGCCTCTCTGATACGGTCATCAGTAGCACCGGAGCTCCACAGGGAACAGTGCTCTCTCCAGTCCTGTTCACCCTGTACACATCTGACTTCTGCTACAACTCGGAGTCATGCCACATGCAGAAGTTTTCAGACGATACTGCAATTGTGGCTTGTATCAGGAATGGGCAGGAGGAGGAGTACAGGAGCCTGGTGGAGGACTTTGTGCAATGGTGCAAACTCAACCACCTACAACTCAACACTGCTAAGACCAAGGAGATGGTGGTGGACTTCAGGAGGTCCAAGCCCGCCCTGGTGCCAGTCACCATAGAGGGGGTTAATGTGGAGGTGGTGAAAACACAAGTACCTGGGAATACACCTGGACGATAAACTGGACTGGTCAGTCAACACAGAAGCACTCTACAAGAAGGGGCAGAGCAGGCTGTACTTCCTGAAGAGGCTGCGGTCCTTCAACGTCTGCAGCAAGCTCCTCTGGATATTTTACCAGTCTGTTGTTGCCAGCGTCCTCTTCTATGCTGTGACATGCTGGGGAGGAAGCACTAAGAAGAGGGATGCTGGGCAACTAGACAGGCTGGTAAGGAAAGCTGGCTCTGTTGTGGGAGCTGAACTGGAGTACACCACTTCAGTATCAGACAAAGGGACACTGAAAAAGCTACACAACATCCTGGACAATGACTGTCATCCACTCCACAGCACTATCATACAGCAGAAGAGCTTGATCAGCTGGAGACTACGCTCCCTGACATGCACAACAGATAGACTTAGGAAGTCATTTGTACCCAGGGCCATTCAACTCTACAATGCTTCACTGAAAGGAAAAGGAGAGTTGGACTTCTCTGGATTGCACTGCCTAGGGCTACTTTAGCTACATTAGCCCATATGCCCATACGCACAATCCCTCCTTTTACTGTAATTACATACTTGACCACTAACAGTAACGGTAACCTGTTACTTGACCTGCATACTTGACTGATGCATGAACCTGTTTATGACTCTGTTAGACTTATCCCTGCACTGACATTGAAATTTTATATTATTAGGCTATTTTTATTTTCTATTTTTATCTTATTGTCCATATTCTTTATTGGAACTGTTGAAGTGCTATGCTTATTTTTTCTGTTGTCCTCTTTTATATATGCACATATTTATTGCTAGTCAATAGACTTTTAACCTGCTGCACTACTGGACTCATTTTGCACTGTTGCACTACTGGCTCATTTGCACTACCTTAACACACACCCCATACTGTACCACAGTACACTCATGCACATCTCTACCCATAGTTTTTGCATTCTATTCTTATTTTTAGTAATGTTGATCTAGTCATGTTGTTTTGTTGATCTGCTTCTTATCATCCTGTGTACGCTGTAGTATATGTTGTGTGTCTAAGCTGCTGGGACCTTGAATTTCCCCTTGGGGATCAATAAAGTATCTATCTATCTATCTATCTATCTATCTATCTATCAAAATCCACAATGGGAGGAAGAGCATTTTGCGCCTCTCCTGTGGAACAAGCTCCCCTCTAACATTCGCCAAGCGGACACTCTCAACACCTTTAAGTCTTGTCAAAACTTTTCTATTTACCCCTTTAGTTAGGGATGGTGTATGGTAAGCCACACCTCCTCAAGGTATTATTGGAAAGGACTGCCTCTGCTGTAAGCTACCATCCAGGGCTTGGTGGCCACTGACCATTCCTGTGATGGTGTTGGCTTGTTATACATTATTCCTTAGTTATGCTGCTTTAGATTAATGCCGCCACAAACCACCCATCTGTTAAGCCATACAATTTTCACTCTTTCTCCTCCTCTCTCTCTCCTCTCCACTTCTTTCTCTCTCATCACTTAGCCAACATCTATACATGGTTGCAATATAACTCACATTCTCTGAAATCTCATCTCCTCTCTGACTTTCCATTCCATTACCACCCTACCGTGAGTCATCACTGCCTTGTACTGCCTGACCCTGCACCTCTTGCCACCTGGGTACCCAACCAACCCCACCGAACATGCCATCCTGCTGAGGACCTTCTTCCCACGTTTGATCCGGCGGCACTCCTGAATGGTCCTCAACCCACTCCACGGTCCATGCCACTGCCTCCCTACTGAGGGTCACCCCGGCCTTCCACTGCCTGATCCTGCATCTCTGGCTTCCTGGGCGGGCTGCCTTCAACTCCACAGATGACCCTGACAAGATTGATACAGCCTTCAGCTGGCCCCTGTCTTGACTGCACCTTTATATTTATTTATAATGGGACTCCTATATTACTTTATTTATACCACAATTTTCTTATAATGTGTACCTAATGGAATAATAGTGGACTAATCACCATCTGAGAGACTGAAAACCTGCCCTAGGCAGTTGGGTTTCTTCCTTTACCGTAACAAGTAAAAACAAAAAACGCTAATAGGGAGTTTTTCCTTGCCCCTGTTGGTCACTGGGCCTCTTTGTGTTAATCGTCTTGAGACATGCCTTTTGTAAAAATGCGCTATATAAATAAAATTGACTTGAATTGAAAACCAAATACATATTGAACCGCCGGGCTACTCAGATCCACAAATTACGCCAAGAACTGTGGAGCCTCAAGAAGCAGTACAAAGTAGCAGGTAAAGAGGAGAAACAACCCCTCGTTGAGCTTCGCAACATCCTGAGGAAGAAGCTCATGACGCTGTGGTATGCAGAAGGACACCGAAGGCAAAGAAAGGACAGCAAGGAAGCGTGCTGCGTTCATCTCCAACCCATTCACCTTTACCAAGAAGCTGCTTGGGGATAAACGGAGTGGCAACCTCATGTGCTCAGTGGCAGAGGCAGACACCTTTCTGCACAACACCCTCAGCGCAGGAATTGGTTGTTTCCCATCAACCAGGGTGGACCTCATTCAGGAGGAGGTGGGGGCAGGTGTGGAGGAAGAACGAGCCAGCAGGATGGTGGGAATGGGGCAACAAGGAGCATGGACTAAATAGGAGAATGTTCTTCAACGGAAGATCACCTGGCCCAACATCCCTCAACATCTATTATCCTGTAAAGTTTCAGCTTTATTGCACTGAGACTTTATGATACATTTCTGGCTCTATGTTCTGCATGTTAAACATATGATTGAAAGTCATTAATAACACAACTCACCCTGTGACTTTGGCAAAAAGGCTTCTGTAAAAAAATAGGCCCATAGGGCAAAGTGGTCTAAAACATTCTAAATGGTTCATGTCAGACATTCATTATTTCAAGAAAATAGTTTGGAGTAGCATCTGCAAAGGTGAATAAAAAAGATTAAGATAATTTTCAGACAACATATAACATAACCAGTCAGTTGCATGAAAATGCCACATTTGATGGCACTAACATTTTAGGAAAGCCCTTTGTGGACAGTATCTTTACTCCTGCTAACACTTCTTTTAACAACAGTCTGTAAATTAGGAAACTGAGGAGACGGTTGATTAGTTCTGCAATTAGATGTTGCCCAATTTTTGCACAATATACTTGCACAAAACAGGCCAAACTAAAGCCATACTGTTTTCTCTGAAGCAGTAGTCTGCACAGAGGGTGTTTTTTATGGAATTTGTATAATGTTAAATACAGTGACAATGAAACAAATTTGCCATTTTTATTTTTTTTTACCCCCTATGTACCCTATATACATTAAAGACAGATCACCCCCCCTCTTCCTTAGAAGAGTTTTTCCTTGCCCCTGTTGCTCGTGGGTTCCCCTTGTTCATGATTGGGAGTAGTAGTTATGACATAACCGTTGCCTCTCCACTCTTACTTTCATACTGTAGGCCATTCCCATCTCTCAATACTATTACTTTACCTCATTCTTCACCCTTTCTCTTTTTTTTAATGCACAATAGACAGACAACATCCACAATTTCACTATTTTTATAAACCTTTTAAAAAAGTATGTGACAATAAAATTCTTGAATCCTTGAACTACTACTATTAGTAATAATAATAATAACAATTAAAGTCGCAAGCGACTGTAACAGGTCCTCGCATGATGCACCGCAATCCTGACATTCCGCCACCCCCTCACCACATTTCCCTCACTATATGTCCCTACCTACCCCTATTACCCCCTCACTACTGTATATACCCCTATTACCCCCTCACTATGCCCGTGTCACCCGTGTGTTTGTGTGTCTGCATGTGCTACATATTAATTCTCCAGAGTTCTCCCATTCATTTAAGTGGGACTTTGTGACTACAACTTTCCTCTTTCTGCTTGGTCAGATGGTGGTGCTATACCAGGCATGCCTATTGGTTATCCGCGGCAGGAGTTTGTGGATGTATGAGGGCTGAAGTGAGTGGATGTATGTGTGTGTTTCAACAGTCTGTATTAAGCGTCAAATGAATTAATCAGTTTATATTTCAGCCTATATGAGTGTGTAGGTATGTTTGTGTGTGTGTACTTATGACACACACATGCAAAAGTTGTTAATCTAACCAAGCCTCATACAACTGCCAAATTTAATGTGTATGTGCTTAAAGTTTATGCCTACATTGGGTGTTTGTGAAAATGTCAGGCATTTTTCCTCTTATCCAGGTGGTGGCGCTATACAAGACAGGCCCATTGGGATTCTGAATATCATCCTAATTATGTCATCTATTGTCCTGTAAAGTTTCAGCCCATTCTTTCATTGCACTGAGACTTCATGAGACATTTCCTGTTTTTGTAGTGAGATACTAATATCATAAAAGTTCATTATTTTGCCATTTCAATATAGTAAAACATATCAAAAATCCCAATTTAGCATCCTCAGTGTCTTGGCATCATATATTCCAAATTTGATATGAATCTGATCAAGTGTTTCCGACAAGTATGTTAAATTCCATTGTTTGTCCAAAAATCCAAAATCCCAAATACCTCATATCCTGTTGGGTGTGGCTAATACAGTGTACATACAAAAGTTGTTTGGCTTGGTCATCCCAGCATCCTGCCAAATTTGATGTGTATAGCTGAAACTATATGACAACCACAGGACATTTTTTAATTTGTGGTGAATTTCCTGCTTGGTCAGTTGGTGGCACTAGACTAGACATACCCATTGAGTGTCTGGATATCATCATAAAGTTGTTCAACTCGGCGAGCTATATAACTCTACAAAATTTGGTGTCTCTAGCTAAACCTCAGCCATAGACTGCGCATTGGGCTTAACTACATTAGGGGGCGCTGTGGAGTTTCTGGGCCACACCCAAAGCAGAGACCACTGTGAGGACAAGCCGGTCGTCCGTTCTAATGTGTGCAAAATTTCATGGGTTTTCGTGCATGACAAGTATGGGCTGAAATATGTGCCACCAGGAACTGAATTTGAATATTTTTTAATTGAATTCGAATGACGAAGTTTGAAACATGGCATTGAAAAACTGAATCTGAATAGTATCATTTGAACTTGAATATATTAGTTTGGAACTGAAATGTTAAGAAAAATACGAATTTCAACTTTATACATTCATATGTTCATATTCAGTTTCCCAAATTCAATTTCAAACTAACTGTGCCAAACATCCGGGTATTAAGGATGAAGGAAGAGAGCAGTCGAGCACAGATACACAAGACTCCTTTAGGGCAACCAGCACGTTTTGAGCTCACAGTCCGTTATCGTTATGTCAGCTGAGTGTTGTAGGCTCGGCTAGCAGATGTACTGACCAATTAACAAAGTTACCCATTTAGCGAATGGCAAGTACGTTCGTTTTTGTGCTTAGGTAGCATAGGCTATTCATTCACTATGAAGTTGGAAGGAGGTAGCCTAAACATTTCACCCCATCTCCATTAACCAAAACTCTGCCACAACATCTGCAGGACACAATTGAGCGACATCGCGTCATAAAAGCAGAGATGAATTGAAGCAGTGGCTTAACCCTAAAACCTTCTTATTTCTAAGTAGTTCTTAAGTTTCACCTTAAAGGCGCTTTAAACGATGCTGTTTCACGTCACTTCTTGTTGACGTTCGAAGTATTGTCAAACAAAACGGAGGATAGCTCCAGAGAGGGTTCAAGCGTTATAACTTAAGTTATAGCTCACTCCTCCCCCTCCCTCCCATGCCTCCCGAAAGACTCATGAACCTTGTTGTTTATTGGCTGGAACACTGTTATGTTTCGTTTTAGTTTGTTATGCTAGGTTTGCCCACTGTGTTTTGTTGCCATTTGTGGAGCCAGGGCTGTCTACAGAGACCGCGTTTTTTACAGTGTGTTCAGGGGACAGGCAGCTAGCAGATTGTGAGGAGATGTTTGCTGTATGTAACAACACGATTTAGTCCTAAAAACGTGTCACATCGCTTAGAGCACCTTTAACCTCTCTCGTAACGTTATGCCACAATTCCCGACACACTAGTGCAGTAGGCCTATATCTTACAAGTCACGTTGGACAGGAGGACCACCATTAAGCTTGCGCTCAGATATTTTTTAGCTCAATCACACACTTAAAAATATTTTTTTGTCTTAGACGTGTTTTTACTACCATGAACGATCTGACACAGTTGTGTTGCATTTTGTCTTTTATTTTATTAAAAAAGTGAACAAAACTGCAAAATAAATGAATTTTCTCTGTTTTTCAACACCTCTTCATGCAGAGCTTTTACCAATACATGTCATATTTGATTAGAGCAGGTTACTACAGCATTGCAGAGGCACTGAATGAAAGGGTACACTTCTATAATGATGATGCTGAAGCATATCCTTCCCCTAATTCCATCTAACTTCCCTTTTTATTTAATGTGTGGTAGTCTATAAAGCCTTACAAGCATTACATAATAAATAGCCAGCTCAAGTTTATTGACACTCACAGACATTTGTGTATTACAATGCACAGATTGTGTAGTTTGGTAGAGCAAACACTTATCTTAAGTTTAACAAAAAGCTGTTAATTTACTCTAAAATGAGGTGCTTTCATGTAAACAAAAGTTGAAAGAGCAGGAAGTTATGGAATCTTACAACCATTTGCATTTTGTATCTGTCTCTGCAATTTACCACTAACATGTTCAGGTTTTGTATAGATTTGTGAAAAAATAATAGTGATGCAAGACCTGCCTTTCAAGTCCAAATTGGGCATCTGTGCATCGTGAAGGGGGAGGGGGTCTTACAAATTGTTTGCATTTTGTATTGATTTGCAAAAATGAACAATACAAACAACATTTAACCAAGTAACCAACTAAAAGGTTAGAACTTATACATATACATTATAGAGCCACATAGGCTACCAGGAACTGTATTGTGTTCAGTCCATAGCGATGCAAGACTCGCCTGTGTCTTCTGAAGGGGGAGTCCATAATAATGCAAATTGTGTGTCTTCTGAAGGGGGGAGTCTTACAACTGTTTGCATTTTGTATACATATGTAAAAATTAACAGCAGCAACAAACACAGTGTCTTTGCAATTAATGTTTTGTATGAACTGGTAGAAATGCACAGAAACAACATTTTAAACTACTGATTGAACCATTGCTGCATCCAGTGGAAGCCCAGTGTAAAGCAGAGACAGACGATCATCACGTAGAAGTTCAGTAAGTACCAGATGGTCAGGACAGTCACCTGGTTGCACAGGTGAGAACGAAGCAGGGGGTCAATGGCATAAGTCTGATCTTTCATGTGTAGATTTTCCCACTGTGTGTAAGCATCATGATGAGTTGGCCAGTTAGTCATGTCATTCCATGAGTCTCCTGGCTTGCAGAGCTGGTTGACGGTATTACTATAAAAATAACACAGCATCAGTAAGTAATCAATGATGAGGTTAATTATTTTGCTGCCTTTCAACACCAGTCCTGGACATTAAATTATAAAGCTTTGACCTGATACTGTGTAATGCTGTTCAGTTAATGAGATGAATACTAAGGTGAATCACTTTTTAAATTATTCCATGTTAAGAATTAAAATATAAACATGAGATGGCGCTACAACAACACTGTGCAACGTAACGTTATTTCAAAGGCTACTATGTAGGCCTACTGTGCCAGAGACTGACTGGGAGGAAAAGTACATAGGCACTATATTTACTACGTGTTATTTCACTAAAAAGACTTGGCACTAACAAGACTATTGTTATTAGCAACCATAGTACGGACTCAGCTCGATGTTTACGTTATAACTACAACTTTTTGAGGCATGTCGTGACAAGCCCTCACCAAAACAAAGCGTTTAGGCAGCAAAACTGTAAGGTTTCATAGGCCTACTATGACTAAATATAACGTAGATAGCAAAATGTTTATGGCAGAGTTTTGGGCCAAAACATGCCTAACCATTTTGGCAAGCTTCAGAATGCGTCCCCGGGCCAAAAGTGGCACAAATTTGGCATGCCAAAATCAACCAAACCCAGCCATACATTAGCCAAAGCTCACCCAAAACCTTGGGATTTCTTCACTTCAGCCTTAAAGGCCCTAAAAAGAATTCCTGACCCCACCATTCAGCCAAAATGTACCCATAACTCCCTTAATATATCCATAACTCTCCCAGAGTGTAGCCATACATGACCCAACATATGTAATGTATCCATAATTCAGTTATAATGTTCCCATAAGTTACCCAAAATGTAGCCATAGAGGTGCCAAATGGATTGTCTCACTTATTTATTAACTAATTATTTAATTTGTTTGCATGTTTACTTAGGCTATAGGGTAGGTTTGCTGTGTAGTTAAATAATGAAAATAATGATGTTTGTATCTAATAAAAACAGAACCATTTAAAATCAAATTCCAATCAATTTATTTATTAATTCAACTCTTATTTCATAAAACATTTCATAACACATTTAACATCAACAAAAAATAGGCTATAAAAAATACTCAAAGCAACTAAGGAGGGCATCCACTCTTCTAAGGGCCTTCTTTTGACGTCAGACTTGAAGCCACACGCTAAGAATAAAACAGAAAAAACAACTGGACTACATGACACATTCTCATTCACTCGTCCTATTAAAAAAACCCTTTGCTAATTAATCACTGTGTTATCAAAAACAAACAATACATTAACACGTATCATACATTAATATATTATGATGATAATTAACAGTCCGTGTCCGTGCGAATGGCTAGCCTAAGTCACGTCAATGATTCAATACGTTCAATACTGTTCAATACGTGATCTGACTATGTTCAACTTGTTGAAAGGTAGACCGTAACTTCCGAGGGTGAATCCTAGCCACTTTCACGACTGTAATGTAAAAAGATCAAAAGGAGACATAATACATACCTCAACTACGATCCCACTGATCCCGCTGTTGCTGTGGCGATAATGTGTTATCCGTTTTGAAAACTCCCGCTGCTAGCCGGGGAGGGTTCGCGGTAAGTTCCCCGCAAGTCAGCCAGATGGAGGCCAAAATTCAGCTGCATACGGTCCCACCATAGAACGTTTATCGTCCCGCTTTTGGGCCCTGTTCTGGCTGTCCAGAAAGTTTGCAAAGGGTAGGCAGATGCTATCCCGCTCTGTATCGATTGTATGGTTGTCCGCAAATATGCCATAATTTAGCCACACACTACTGCCGCCTTCGTTATTTATTATGGCTAGCCATGCTTATGCCAGAATGAAGCCAGTACGTTTTGGTCTGCCAGAATAAAACATAAACAAATGGAGGCATGTGCCAGAAAGCTGCCGAAAAGTCTGCTATATGTTCATATTCATTGGACGTTAGCCGGTTAAGGGCTGATATCTATTAGCGATATTGATAGCTATTAACGCTAGCACTTGAAAAATGTTATCTTCACAAGCATCCAACGGGACTTTTTTGGCAGAGGAGTAACATATCCCAACCATTTTCATGGGTGTTGTTCTGAGGGTTTGCCATCCACAAATTGAAACGAGCAGTCAGAAGGTTTCTTCAGATTTAGTCTAATATTAGCACCACATTTGCCGACCTTTGTCGCTGGATGGAGGATGTAAATTGTACACTGGTCCACAACATTCTGCCCTGGGTTTTTCATGTACAACACACAGTTGTTCCAAGAATAGCCCTCTTTTTCCAGTTCCACAAAACATCAACATTAGTTGTTTACGTGCGGAAAAGTTGAGCTGGAGTCAGTCTATGGTTGGAGTCTTGTGTATCTGCCACTGAGCTAGAATCATCTTTGCACTCGATTGCTCTTCCCAGATTGTACCCAGATGTTTGTCAATGTTAGTTTGAAATTGAATTTGGGAAACTGAATCTGAATTGTGAGATCTGAATATGAGAATTTAGAAAGTTGAAATTTGTATTTTTCTTAACATTTCAGTTTCAAACTAATATATTCAATTTCAAATGATACTATTCAGATTCAGTTTTTCAATGCAATGATTGATTAGCCATTCAAATTCATTAGCCAATTTAGCCATTCAAATTCATTTTAAAAACATTACAATTCAGTTTCTGGTGGCACATATTTCAGCCCATAGGCAAGTGCCTCAAAAAAGGCAGAGCGCGGCAGAATGATAATAATAATCCTATACAATTCCAATAGGGCTGTGCACCTCGGTGCTTGGGCACTAATAATAATGTTACTACAACTTCTACTAGGCAAGGCAAGGTAGGGGGATTTATAGTGCAGTTCATACACAAAGGAATTTCAATGTGCTGTACAAAAAAACACTACAACTACTACTACTACTACTACTACTACTACTAATAATAATAATAATAAAATAACTAGATTTAATTTTCCGTGGGGTGGACCACAGTGTCACTGCGACACCCATTTCTTGCGTGCGTGTGAACCTAGATGCTGTGAATTGGCGTATATGCCAATAATGCTAACATGCTATCTGTGCTAACTATATAAACAGTAGTACACAGTGGACTCAGCTGATGTTAATTAGCATATATACTAACTATATTAAGTATGCTAACATGGTAACTATGCTGACAATGCTAACTATACAAACTGTAGTACTTAGTGGACTTAGCTGATGTTAATTAGCATATATGTTAACTTTGCTAACATGCTAATTATGTTAACAATGCTAATGATGCTAACAGTAGTACTCAGCGGACAAAGCTGATGATAATTAATATGTATGCTAATAATGCTAACATTGTAACTATGCTAACAATATATACTATGCTAAGTCACCAACTAGCAGTTATCAGTTGCTAAGGTACTTAAGGTTATAAGGGTTAAAGGGGGGTTTCTGAATTTTCAATGTTAAACCTCAATTCCAAGCAAGCCTGAGTAATATCTATTATTGGAGACCGTTTTCAACTCATTTCATCCAGTCGTTCTATTAGCTGAGTTCGTTGGTGCTAGGCTAACGCAAGTGAATGGACACCCCCAGCCTGCCAATAAAAGTCTTACCCACTCTGCAGTCTCCCTTAGGCAAGTGAATTAATATGCCAGGTCATGACAGCGAGAAATCGCAACCGATTACGACCGTCATGAAGCTGAACCAGGCACCAGTTTCCCAAAGGCCGTAAAGTGGTTCGCATTTGTGTCACGTGACATGAAAATTTTGAAAGGCTTTTTAGGAATAAAAACAAATATAAAAAAATGTATTGGTTATCCTGCATTAATGCAATTTTAGTAGAAAAATTATACAAAGAGAAATGTGGTATTGTGGGGGTGCAGCTCCATTGCCACCCATTCATTTAACGCTTGCTCGGTGGCGCCCTCTCGTTGCAGTACCACCCAGAAGGATTCTGAGAGTGCATGTTCTCCCCCTATTATTTCTCTGGTAGTATTATACTAAAACAAAATTCAATAGTGAATTATGGCATTGAGGACTTTTCATTTGAAACTGTTAAAACTAGTCAAAACAGGTGGAGGAAGAAGAAACAATAGAAGAAGAGTCTGTAGTCTTCAGAGAGTCAGATTGTAGGGTGACGGAGTGTATGAGAGGGTGTGTGTGTCTGCTGTGTTTAATGGAGCTATGAGCTGGCTTGCTGGCTGGCTGGCAAGCAGGCTCTCACAAGGTGTAGAATGTGATGACATCACAAAGCTCGCAATTAGAACACTCAGTGACATTCAAACATTTTTCAGTTGAGAGAAGTTACATGTAAAGGCAGTCTTCAAGGATTCAAGGATTCAAGGATATTTATTGTCACATACTTTTTTTAAAAGATAAAAAATGTAGTGAAATGTAGGTGTTGTCTGTCTATTGTGCATTAAAGAGAGAGGGTGAAGAATGAGGTAAAGAGATAGTGTAGAGAAATGGGAATGGCCTACAGTATGAAGTAAGAGTGGAGAGGCAACAGTAATGTCATAACTACTACTCCCAATCATTAACAAGGGGCAAGGAAAAACTCCCTCTGAGGAAGAAACCTTGGGCAGAACCACGACTCAAGGGGCCAACCCAACTGCCAGAGGTTGGTGGAAGGAGAGAGAGAGGGGGGGGGGGGGG
>JAGFZM010002634.1:5497-19970 GCA_017657215.1 Limnothrissa miodon | reverse complement strand
ACGACTGTCACGGACTTCGTTGATGTTAGTTTTCTGTCAGTCAAGTTCAGCTAGTTTTGTAGGCTAATTTACAAGCCGTTTATTCTCTGGTAATAAGATTATGATTGACACGTTAAATCTTAAATGAAGGTAATTAAGTAACGGTAAACTTCATAAACACCATATAATCGTATAGTGTTATTTTAAAGCACCTTATCAATCTGAAAGTTTATAATAGATCATCTTAAAGATGAACATGATGGATTATTTCCCCTCGGCAAGGAAGTTGGGCATTTCTTATCTGCATTTTATCTCGTTAATTTTGTAAGTGAGTTTTATGTCGATTTATTGTTTGTTTACAGGTCTTACTGAAGAGTGATAGCCGATATCTCATAGGGGTTATGGTGATGCTCTTTCTGCTCACATCACAGCCTGAAGGTAAGCACTGGGCTAACTTTTCAGAGAGTCGTTACTGGTGGCAGCGATATTTGAATCTTTGAATATCCTACCATTACATTGTAATTTGTAAGTTGTGAACTGCATGCTTTTGGCTTATTATTGTAGTAAATGCAGTCTTTTGGACATGTATTTGGACAGAATTATGCATTTAACTGCATAAATTAGTTTCTTTTTAGTTTCTTTCTATATTTTATACAACACAATGAAATGTCAGCACAGTACCGACCCTAAATATTTTGGTGTAATTTTCTCATATTCCTCATTTCCATTTAGTCTACACAACTATGCCTCCTGGATTCCTGGCATGATCTTCTCTGCAGCGCAAGCCAAGTGTTCAACATTTCCATACATCCAGTGTGCACTGCTGTATTTTTGCACAGCAGGTTAGTATCTCTGTTTGACCTATCCTATTTAGAAATCCATTTTTATGATCCATTTTAAAATATTTAATAAATTACCTTGATCTTGATGTCAAAGGTCAATGGTTAACTTTATTTTCCTGTGTTCTACAGTAAGCAGCTTGTGGGAAATAGTGGTGTGGATCAGGTGTTCCTGTACACAGACCCTCACTGAGATCTTCTGACAAACAGATAAAGATATTATGAAGGTAGCTTTGTTTTTTGTATAGGGTACTTGTGTTAAAACACTTAAGGTGTGTTCTTGTGTCCGTTTTCAACCATTTTGATGGTCACGCTGCTGATAGTGAAAATGATATACTGTTTTGTTTTTTTTTCTCTCAGGGGGGGAATCCAAGTTGTCGAAGGGGGGAGATGGGGAGAGACAAAGTGCCCTGGATGAGCAGAAAGTGAGAGCTATAATGGGTAAGTTCTATTTGACATCATCTGCCACTGGTTAAAGTGTTGTGAGCCTAGACCCAGTCAAATCAGCTACTGACAAGTATAATTTTTTGAAGATAAATATTTTGCAATAAGGATTTTCTAACACTCAGCTAAGTCAACTTTAATAGTGGTTACCTATGGCATTCACTTTTTTACATTTACATGCAAGTAATGCATCCCAGAATTTGAATGTGTTTTGTCTGCTTTATACCTGATGCCTTTTTCTTTAATCTACCTTCTCAGATGCAGTGATGTCAAAGCACCTTGTGTTGCCAAGACAAATCGGCACAGCCTTGAATGCCAAAATGGCTGAGTTAAGACTGTCAAAAAAAAAAAAAATTAGAAAAGAAAAATAAAGTGTTGCTTTAAAACAGTTATTTTTGGTGTGTGTGTGGGGGGGTGGGTGTAATACTAAAAATAAAAAAACTTGTTTTTATGTGAAAAGACTGTGTTTTCTGTGTTTGTGCCATGAAATATCATTATAGTACAAACATGTGTCTCTTATACAAGTGAAAGTATCATCATCTTAAAAGTATATTTGTATCCCCAATATAAGTGAAAGTACATGGTGTCCCCATATTGTAAGCATATTTGAATCCCTAATATAAGTGAAAGTAAATGGTGTCACCATATAATAAGCTTATTAGTATCTCTAATATATGTAAAAGTATGTTGTATGGAAATAAGCACATATATGTTTGTAGACATATATGTATCTTACATATATTTCACAATTATCTGCATATATGGGAAAATATATGTCACTTACATGAAAACGGCCATTTTTGCTATATTTTGAAATATATGTTTCATATATGTGTTTGAATTTTACATATATTGTCATATAAGCAGGACACATACATGGGCACTGACATTATATATGCAATTTTCATATATTGACATATATTACATTTCTGTATGGGTGTAATCAGCCCAGATTACAATGCAAAAATGTGTAATCAAATTACAGTTACATTGTTGGGGATTACCTGATTACTTTTCATCTTGCAAACAATGCAACAGCCTAACTATCTATTGTTGGGGGGAGGATAAATAGGGCTGGGGAAGGGGGAGATTTAGGCTCTGTCCACATGTAGCCGGGTATCTGCAAAACCGAAGATATTTTTCTTCGTTTTCACCTGTCATCCACACGAAAACGCATCAAAAACGAATATTTAAAAAAACTCAAGGCAAAGTGGCAGCTAAAACAACAACATTTCCGGACAGGTACTGGCTCGTTAAAATTTATTCTAGACTCTCTCTATCCGACCAAATGAAGACCTTTAGGGATCCTCTACTCACTACCACGTAAGTGGAATGTTGTTTGGAACTGTAGAAGAGGTATAAAATAGCGTTTTATAGCGGTGGAAATGATATGCCCGGGTCACTTTCAGGCTAACGAACTTTGGCTCAAAACGGTAAAATATAAATTTCTCAAAACACATCCAAATGACATGATTTTGATGTCAACTCAACGTATGTACTCCCAATCATCCGTAAATTGATCTAAAGTGTATTTTACTCCGGATAAATCCTTTAAGCAGTGGGGTATTTGATCTCTGGTTGATGTATCACAATGATAATCCAGCAATGAAAAAATAAATCAGCAGTCAACTGTGCTTGGACAGCGTCTCTGACGCCATAGTAAATTAAGCAAGCACGGGAGCAGACTTTATTGGTCCACGTCATCATCTAATTACGGCGTCACCCGAGTTTTCTTTATGATCTGGTTATTTAATAAAATGTGTATTTGATTCACAAACTGAGAGCTAAAAAAAAACAAATGTAATGAAATCATTAAGTGAAAAATAAAATAAAAATTCTTTGGTTAATGCTGTGGCAGAATCTAAAAGTAATCCAAAAGTAATCAGATTACGTTACATGTTTTTGGTATCCAACTGATTACGTAACGAATTACAAAAATTGGCAGGTAATCTGTAATCAGTAATCAATTACATTTCAAAATAATCTGACCCAACCCTGGTTATAACATTTATTCAGCACCTTACTGTAGGGACCAGAGTTATAACATGTTATAACATTTATTCAGCACCTTGCTGTATGGAACAGAGTCATAACATGTTATAACATTTATTCAGCACCTTGCTGTATGGACCAGAGTTATAACATGTTATAACATTTATTCAGCACCTTACTGTAGGGACCAGAGTTATAACATGTTGTAACATTCATTCCTCTCTCTCTGTATCTTTCTCACCCCTTCCCTCCCTCTATTATTCTCCCTCTCTCTCTGAATGTCTCTCACTTCCTCCCTCTCCCTTCTCTCCCTCTCTCTCTCTCTCTCTAGCTGTCTATTTCTCTGTTAGAATTGCTGCCACTATCAGTCTGTTTGTGGCTGTGATCACAGTGGTTGTCGTCCACAGGAGGAGATCACGGGAATAAAACTACTGCAGATGCAAGTGATGACACACATAAACAGAAACACATACACACACAGACATACATACACACACAAACACACACACATTACTGGTGTTTCTTCAGCTACTGACAACACTCTCTCTCTCTCTCTCTCTCTCTCTCTCTCTCACACACACAGACACACACACACACTCTCTCTCTTTCTTTAGAAAATGTGTGAAAGGTAACTTTATACCACACAAAGACACTAGAGTTTAGTTGATAGTGCTTAGAGCTTCCCTTTCCTGAAGACATAAAAAGCCCTTACTGTTGTGAGTTTCAAAGACGAAGCTCTTCTCAAATTCCTTCAAACTTGATTCATGTATCTTCCTATTGACATTCTGAACCTTTTAACTTATATTTGCATATTTTTTTTCCTTTTCATTTTATTCGTGCTGCATGTTTGTTATCTTGTGTGTGTGTTTTTACCTTCAGATACTGTACTTAGCTTTTGTTTTGTAAAGCACGTTTAAATCGCTTTGTGTATGAAATATGTTATATAAATAAATTTGCTTCACCTTGATTATTTTTGCTTACTTCTCCAGATTTTAAATTGATTTTGTTAACTGTCAACATGTACAACCAGCAGTAAAGAGCTTAAACACCTCCTTATTCACATATTTAAGCTGGCTGTTAAGCCAAATATTTCTGTCTACATTTGGTGAATCATCGAATCAGTAGAGCTGAGCCTGAAGTGGTCATGTGATCATGTGGTCATGTGATCATGTTGCCTAGACTCTCCATCTTAATTGAAGTAACATACCGTCACCTTTGTCAGGACACACACACATGCCTCACGTCATCAAGCTAGCTGAATTAGTGTTAGCTGAATTAGTGTTAGCATTAGTGTTTAGCATTAGATTAACGGATCATGATGTATAGTGACACAACATATGGATCTAGACAATTTTGGTCATGCAGGGTTTCCCCTATGTACATTTGACTGCGGCGGCCTGCCGCACCTTCAAGCCTTACCGCCGCACCTTCAGAACTCGCCCCCCCCCGTCCTCACGTTACTTTAGGTTTGGAGCGATTAGCGCTTTTTGAACGTTTATCCTAACCCCTACTACCCCCCTCTGATGCTGCCTGGATTTCTGTTCTTGTTTTGGCATATTTGGTCAATTGAAAGCATTTTATTCAGCAAGAGAAAAATATGTTTTATTTTCTTGTTTAAAGCAGGGCTAAGTAACGTTCAGTTTTTTACTCTCACAAGCTCCCTCTAAAGACCGCTGTATTGCATTGTATTGCAATACAGCATAACACACACGCCCCACGATGCTACCTTTCACACCTCAAGCATAGTGTGTGTGTCTGTGTGTGTGTGTGTGTGTGTGTTTTCTGCTAGGTGTGAAGAGCTGGTGCTTGTCACTAAACTTGCTAAAATGTCTCCCACACACACACACATACACAAACGCATGAAGGCATCAAATATAGACAAATCCAGCGAAACACGGAAGTAAAGCACCCCCACCATTGCTGCGTTCCTCTGCTGCTAAGGAAGTAGCGTCAGAAATGGTGTGTTAAACGGTCTTTGGTAGCGTTGATAGCTTAAGTTCTAGATATCTCAATTTTAGAGTTCTAAAATTGAGCCTCATCACATGCCAGACTATGAATGAAATAATCCTGAATACCTGTAAGAACACGTAGGCTACTTTTACAGCTAACTGGTCGTGGTTAATAGGCTATATTTGTTTAAACTTGTGAAGCTTGTGAGCATGTTTAGCAACACAGCTAATAATAACAGTGTTAATTTTGAACATATCAACACCGCTAGTAACGAAAGCGTTTGGTTGTATTGTTGTCATTATTAATAAACAAAAGAATAAATCAATTTTGTTGTCAATGAGTTACTTTAATCGGTAATTATTGTGAACATAAGTAACACAGTTAGTAATGACGGCGTCAGGTTTGTGAATATTAGCAACACAGCGAGTAATGACAATTGTTGCCATTATTGATGACAATAATACATGTTGTTATTTAAAAAATTACCTTAATCGGTAAGTTTAGGCCACTGCCTAACGTCCTCTACCCAATGCTCAATTTCAAACGCAATTCAATTTAAAACTGACAATGTCAAACACCAGCAACCTCAAGAATGACATTCACATCAACGGCAAAATATGACTCCAAAGGGACGCAGCGATGGCGAAAACCAAGATGGCGGCGCCCACGGAAGGTTCGCTGGATTTGTCTATACATTAAGTTTAAAATAATGTCCATTTTGCAGTTCACTTTCTGAAGTTAATTTGGAGATTTTGGAATGTTCACTATAGAGAATGGAAAAAGGAACATTTCTATGACAACGAGATGGCTCCAAAGCAGATGTAGACCTAAACCTTCATATTTTAACAGAATCTCCATCGTTTGTCCAACATGGCAGGAACATTATCGTCACTACTTTGTCAAATTCTAATTCTGTGAGAATTCTAATACTGTGAGAAGAAGAAACTTTCCGTTCAGACCAGGGCTGTAGCCAGGATTTTTCAAATATCAAGGGCCACGTTTCCCAGATTAGTTAAGAAGCTCTTAACGCTAAGATCTTCTTTGGAGCACTCTTAAGAACGCTGTGAACGAAGAATGCGTTTCCCAGAGTTCCCATAGCTTAAGAAGATCTTTCACTAAGAAGGAAACGTAAGATCGAGCTGTCCCACTCTTAAGAGAAACATAGGGATGACCCCACCCTCCAGCCTAGCTCTTTTACTTGCGACTTCCATTCTCACATGTGTGTACCAATATTTACGGGGGTATATGCGCTAATGGGCTTGATTTCTACTTGGATACACATGATGGCACACACACACACGTTATCAAAATGAACTTAATGACATCCGCGTGCAAACACACTACTTATTGTTTTCTTTTTATTATTTTTTTTAGTTTATTTTTATTTTATTATATATATGGTTATCTCAACACAATGTGAAACTAATTCACTAACTCAGTACTCATCAGCTTAATTGCTCCTGTGTGAGGGGACCACGGGGCGCCGTGAGTGAGAAAGGGGTGGGTAATAGATTTGCCAGGCATTGATTGACTCTGTTTCAACACCACCGTGGTGAACAGCTCTTGTCAAGAGCTTCTTAAGAACCTTCTTTCGCTTGATCTTAAGATTCTCCTAAGAAGGCAGTTAAGAACGCATCTGGGAAACACCCGTATCTTAACGCTCCTTCTTAGCGATTCCTTCTTTGGAGCCTTCCTAAGTTCTTAAGAAAGATAGAATCTGGGAAACGCGGCCATGGTCATTTTTTCAACCCGCCGCATTAATTAAAAGTGTGTCTGCTGAGATATGAAATTTCACCAGTGGTGGCACTAGAGCAAGCCAACACCACCAAAGGAATGGTCAGTGGCCACCAATCTCTGGACAGGAGCTTACAGCAGAGGCAGTCCTTTCCATAACACTATAAGGAGGGGTGGTTTACCAGGTTTATCAGGTTGTGACAGTTTCTTACACAGGAATATTCTACATTGTTTGTAGCCTACTAACTTTCAACGTTAATAGTTACTACTGTTAGCCTACTGAATACTGTTCTTTTGTTATTGTAAATAGTGTTGTTTTCGTGTTTGTGTTAACCTACAGTAGGCTAATTACAGTTATTAATAATTCAATTCAATAAAAATAGGTGTGTGAATGGGTGTGTGATTGGGTGAATGACATAAGCAGGCGGCGCGTGGAGATGCAGCGGCCTCTGGCTCTCCTGACCATGCGCATCACTGTGGGATAGCTAGAAGCGTAATTTCGATACTTCTGTTCAGTATATGTAGAGAAATTGACAATAAAAGTTCAATTCAATTCAATTCAATTTTATTTATATAGCGCATTTTTACAAAAGGCATGTCACAAAGCGCTTAACACAAGAGGCCCAATGAGCAACAGGGGCAAGGAAAAACTCCCTAGCAGCGTTTTTTGTTTTTACTTATGGTAGAGGAAGAAACCTTGGGCAGTTCCGACGGCTCAAGGGGCTAACCCAACTGCCTAGGGCAGGTTTTCAGTCTCTCAGATGGTGAGTAGTCCACTATTATTCCATTAGATACACATTACCAGAAAATTTTGGTAAGTAAAGTAATATAGGAGTCCCATTAGAATCCCAGAATATAATCCCATGTCATTAGGCGCAGTCAAGCCAGGGGCCAGCTAGAGGCTGTAACAATCATGTCAGGGTCATCTGTGAAGCTGAAGGCAGACCGCCCAGGAAGCCAGAGATGCAGGATCAGGCAGTGGAAGGCAGGGGTGACCCTCAGCAGGGAGGCAGTGGCATGGACAGTGGAGTGGGTTGAGGACAGTGTTGGGAAAGTTACTTTGGAAATGTAATGTGTTACAGTTACAAGTTACTCTATCTAAAATGTAATAGTAGTGTAACTATTTCAATTACTTTAACAAAGTAATGTAACTAATTACATTTGATTACTTTTTAATTACTTTCCCACATTTTGAATGAATTTTGTCAGCTTTTAATCATTTCCAGTTTTTAAAACCATGGATTACCCTTTAAGTATTAATCAACACTGACTGCTGTAAAGATCCCTACAAACTCCTTAGACTTCAGTGCATTAACTAGAGGTTGTCTATTTTGTGTGATTGCTAGCTCATTTTTACTTTTTAGACCAGGGATGGGCAACCGGCGGTCCTGGACAGCATGCGGCTCTTTGCCTGGTCTCTTGCGGCTCTTGCATTAATATTGAAATTTTTGTTTGCGTGTGTGTGTTCGCTTCCCAAATGTGCACGTGTGTGAGATGAAAATACAGTCAAGTGTTCTGGCAGGGGGCAAGATCATTTAAGTAAACTTGTTGAAGTAAATTTGTTAATTTCGCTCTCAAAATGGCAGGGAATAAATGCACAGCAAACTGAAAATATGAAGATAAACAGGACGTTTGAAACGGGGGAGTTTATAGTTTTTTGTTGAACGTAATGGCAAATCATTCTGCCTCACATGGTGGGTGGGTGGGTGTGGGTGACAGAAAGGGGTGATATTAATGTGTGCCCATGTATGATGTGGCCCTTGCGGTAACACAGTAAAAATGTGACTCTTGGTCTCTGACTGGTTGACCATCCCTGGGCTTGGCCAACACTGAGTTTCTATCGGACATTGCAGTCATCAGTGCAGACTGCTTAGTAAAGTGGGTGGAGTTTCCAATTCAAACATGATGACAAATGTTTCACTGCAAAAGATATGCAATTTGAAATGTAATCCTGAATATTTACTTAATGTAACTGTAATTTAATTACACAGTTTTTCAATGTAACTGTAACTGATTACTGTTACTTTTATTTTGTAATTAAATTACGTAATTTTGTTACATGTAACTAGTTACTTCCCAACACTGGTTGAGGACCATTCAGGAGTGCCGCCGGATCACGTTGGAAGAAGGTCCCAGGAGAACCCAGGAGGTGCAGGTGCAGGCAGTGGAAGGCAGTGATGACTCACGGCAGGGTGGTAAAGGCATGGAAAATCAGAGAGGAGATAAGTTAGAACAGTCTCCATCAGATTTCAGAGAATGTGAGTTATATTGCATGTGAAACCATATACAGATGTTGGCTAAGTGCAGAGAGAGAAGTAAGTGGAGAGGAAAGAGAGAGGAGGAGAAAGAATAGTGAGAATTGTACGGGTTAACAGATGGGAGGATTGTGGCGGCATTAAACTATAGCTGCATAACTAAGGTATGATGTATAACAAGCCAACACCACCAAAGGAAATGGTCAGTGGCCACCAAGTCCTGGACGGGAGCTTACAGCAGAGGCAGTCCTTTCCAATAATACCCTGAGGAGGCGTGGCTTACCATACACCATCCCTAACTAAAGGGGTCAGTAAATAGAAAAGTTTTGAGTCTAGACTTAAAGGTGTTGAGAGTGTCCGCTTGACGAATGTTAGAAGGGAGTTTGTTCCACAGGACAGGTGCACGATGGCAGAATGCTCTTCCTCCCATTGTCGGACCCTAGGAATTACTAGGAGACCAGCATTCTGTGACCTTAAGAGTCTAGAAGGGTGGTAGGGAACAAGTAAGTCTTTAATATATGCTGGAGCAAGGCCATTGAGGGCTTTATATGTTAGGAGAAGTATTTTAAAATCAATTCGGCTTTTAACAGGAAGCCAATGTAAGGAAGCAAGGACAGGTGTGATATGTTCATATTTTTTTGTCCTAGTGAGTGCTCGTGCTGCAGCATTTTGTATTAGTTGAAGGTTTTTGATGCAGCTAGTACCACATCCAGAGAACAGTGCATTACAATAGTCAAGTCTGGAGGTAACAAATGCATGTATTCGTTTTTCTGCATCCTCAAAAGAAAGGAATTTTCTGACCTTAGAAATGTTGCGTAAATGAAAGAATGAGGTTTTGGAGATATGCTTTACATGACTATTTAAAGAGAGGTCTTGATCAATATACACCCCAAGGTTCTTGACCTTTGTGTTAGGTGTGAGTGAAAGGTCACTAAGTAAGCTCTGATGGTGGGGTAAAGTGTTGGTCAGGTTTTTAGGGCCAATCAACATGACTTCAGTCTTATCAGAGTTTAAGCAAAGGAAATTCTTAGTCATCCAGACTTTGATGTCACTGAGGCAGGCAACAAGTTTTGTTACAGGCGTACAATCATTAGGCTTCATTGAAAGGTATAGTTGGGTGTCATCTGCATAAGAGTGGAAGGTAATGCCATGTTTTCTAATAACAGATCCCAAAGGTAGCATGTAAAGGGAGAATAGCAGAGGTCCCAGTACTGATCCTTGAGGCACACCATACTTGACTTCAGTGTGGCATGATGCTTCATTAAGTGCATGTACAAACTGGTAACGTCCAGTAAGGTATGACCTGAGCCAGGCTAATGCAGAATCTTTGATGCCAATCATATGCTCAAGTCTATGTAGTAGGATGCTGTGATCAATAGTGTCGAAAGCAGCACTTAGATCCAGTAGGATTAATAATGAAATGCATCCTTTATCAGATGAGATAAGGAGATCATTGTAGACCTTTACTAGGGCTGATTCTGTGCTATGGTATGCTCTAAAGCCAGATTGATAGGGTTCCTGAATGTTGTTTGCGTCTAAGAAGGTACAAATTTGCTTAGACACTATTTTTTCAAGAATCTTGGATATAAATGGGAGGTTGGATATAGGTCGATAGTTAGCCAGGACATCAGGGTCAAGGTTGGGCTTTTTGATTAAAGGCTTAATGACAGATGTCTTGAAAAGTTTGGGAACATGTCCTGCAACAAGAGAGTGATTTATAATATTAAGTATCGGCTCAGCTAGGTTAGGGAGAGTAGCCTTAAGGAGATCAGTAGGAATTGGATCCAGTAGACAAGTAGAGGCCTTGCTTGATGAGATCAACTTGATAATTTCAGATATACTGGCAGGTGTAAACGAGTCCAGGTATACTATAGGTCGGCTAGGACTTGCTGTTTCCATTATAGGGGAACCAGCTGAATTTGAAGTTTGAATGGTGTTATTTATTTTACCTCTAATAGATTCAATTTTATCATTAAAAAAAATCATGAAATCATTGCTGTCTAATGTTATTGGAATGGAGTGTGTCACTTCATTCCTACTTTTAGTTAAGCGCGATATTGTGTCAAAGAGGAATTTGGGATTGTTTTTATTATCATTTATAAGTGAGGAGTAGTATTCTGTTTTTGCATTATTAAGTGCTTTCTTATAGTCTTTTAGGCTGTCTTTCCATGCAAGATGGAACACTTCAAGTTTGGTGGCATACCATTTTCTCTCAAGGATACGTGCAGCTTGCTTCATTGAGCGTGTCTGTGCTGTATACCATGGGGCAATTTTGTCTTGTTTTCTAATTTTCTTTTTAAGTGGCGCGATGGAATTTAATGTAGTGTAAAGTGCATCTATAACATTATCAGTTAATTGATCAACTTGAGTAGGGCTGGGAGGAGGGCCTTCTAATGTGTATTGTGTCATTAAGGGTTCAAGAAGAGAAGGAATTTTATCTATGAAGTCGGTTGTGGCTTGGGGGGTTATTCGTCTAGTGTGGTAGCAAATAGAGTTAGGGGCTGTAGAATCTATTGTAGTCTTAAGAGTTATAAGGGAATGGTCAGTTAGTGAAGGGCATTGAGGTAGGATAGCAAGTTGTTCTATTTGTGCACCATATGTTAGAACAAGGTCAATAGTATGACTACCTTTATGTGTAGGTGCATTAACATGTTGGAAGAAGCTAATGTGTTCAATTAAGGATTGGAATGCTGATGCAAGGCTGTTATTTACATCATCCATGTGGATGTTGAAATCGCCCAAGACTATAATATTATCAGTTTTAATGACTAGTGAGGAAAGAAATTCTGAAAATTCAGTCATAAAGTCAGAATAGGGGCCTGGGGGTCTATATAATGTTACAATCGTTAAGGGTACATTAGATCTAGATGTTTTGTCAGGTTGCATAAGATTGAGAACAAGGACCTCAAAAGATTTAAATTTGTATTCAAAAAGTGACTCAACTTCTAGAAGGACTGGAGTGTTGGCGGTTCTAGTGTTAAATTTGTTGATTGTTTTTAAATATTAAAAAAATGCAAACAACAAACCATCCCCCCTCTTTTTTTTTGACAAATTGCACCCTGGATGGAGTGATTCTGAATCTTTAGAGCCTCCTGAATATGGGCAATCTAGGCTACTTCAATCACAACGAGGCCATCAGGAAACATAGCTTAGCCGTGCCTACTGATAGTTCACAGTAAAATATCACAGTCAGATGAGCAGGCTGCGAATGAAAGCATTCAAGCATTCATATAATCACTCTACATGTCCAACATTAATTAAAGGCTGTTTCAATAGTAATTATATTCACGTACCATCCCCACACATTCCAACATTAAATAAAGGGTGTTTCATAATTATAATCACTCTACACATCCAACATTAATTAAAGACTGTTTCATTAGTAATTATAATCACTCTACACATCCAACATTAATTAAAGGCTGTGTAATTAGTAGTTATAATCATGCATCTCTACATCAAACAATCAAAAGGTTTCAAGCCTGACTGAGTCACAAACATACTTGTCATATCAGTGTGGTTAAGTTCATGAGAACAGTACTGCCCACTTCACAGGAACTTCTTCTACACTCAGTTGCTTCTGTGGTTTTGCTTGTTAGTTGGTTTGCTCTCATGAGCTTTAACGCCCCCCCCCCCCGTCCCGTCCCCCCAAAAAGGAACAAGAGGCGTTGGAACACAAACACACACACAGACACACACACACACACATATGCACACACTCACACACACACATGCATACACACCACAAACATGCACATGCGCACACACGGACACATATGCACCATGTAGCAATAGCATATAGAGGAAACAGAACAGAATCTCACATTCAGATAGCTGTGCTGTGCTCATACACACACACACACACACTGAACAAGGGGAGTTGAGTTGACAGGAGAGAAGATGGCGTTCATCCCTGGTTCTCTGTTAGTGTTTGTGATCTACTTCAGACTGGGTGAGTCACATGGAGACAATGTTACCATTGCCACCAATAGCACAATCTGTTTCTCCTGAGATACAGTAGTAGGAACTGGACCAATAGCACAACCTGTTCCTCCTGAGATACTGTCGTAGGAACTGGACCAAAAGCACAACCTGTTTCTCCTGAGATACTGTAGTAGGAACTGGACCAATAGCACAACCTGTTTCTTCTGAGATACTGTAGTAGGAACGGGACCAATAGCACAACCTGTTTCTCCTGAGATACTGTAGTAGGAACTGGACCAATAGCACAACCTGTTTCTCCAGTTTTACCTTATAGGAAAGAATATTTGTGTGTGTGTGTGTAACACCTCATCCAATTTCTGCAAATTCATCACAAGTTACATGACAAGAGTGAACTTGCAGACATCTCCTTCCCCACCTTAAAAATAATAACTGTTTTGGGTAACACTTTATTTTAAGGGTACACTGTTACAGTGTATCTACCTAATTAGGTACAGTGGTACAACCAGTGTAACATGTTATGTCATGTACTAGTGTTGTACTTACATCATGTATTTTTGTGTATCTACATGCTGTTGTTACAGTGTAATATGAAGTGTTTTTATAGTACTTTGCCAAAGTGCTGAATTCTTCAAGGAAGGCACTAGACTGGCCTTAGGCCCAAAGCACCCTAATTGCTATTTCTTACTGCTCCTAAAGTTTTCTTGCAAAACAATGGTAAAAAAATGTTCAGAATAGTCACACAATCAGGTATTGTTGACCACAACAATCTCAAAAAGGTGTCATAATTGATTGATTGATATTTTGGCTGCTATTTTGTGCAGGTGCAGGAGGAGATGTGAGGATGTTCACCAGTGCAGGTGGGGCCGCTACTCTGCCTTGCGGAAATAGGATCAATCAGCCAGACACTTGTCCATTTACTATATGGATCTACTACAATAGATACACTGCTTCTGTTGAAATAGTCAACCTTGGGAGGATCAGGAATGACCCAGAGTCCATCCCCAGAGCTGAGAGACTGAGTCTGCTCCCTAACTGCTCCCTCCACATCACTGATGTCACCACTGAAGATGCTGGACTATATCAATGTCAGCAGTATCCAAATGGACATCATTCTGGCCCTGACGCTACAGTTTATCTCTCTGTTGTTCAGGGTGAGTGTGACACTCTTCTCTCCTGATACTGACCCAGTCTGTTTCATCCCATGTGTCAGTAGTGTGTCAGTTCTCTGTTTGTTTTTGGACTCTGCTCTCCTGTGCCCCCTGCTGGCTAGATGGTGCATTTGCCCCTTATGTGTTTATGTTTTTGTCCACCATGTGCATTTGGCCCTCATGTGTT
>JAGFZM010002633.1:0-16734 GCA_017657215.1 Limnothrissa miodon | reverse complement strand
TCTCGTGTGTCCTGCATTGTTTTCACGTGTTTGTCAGGAATGTGTTCAAGTGGGTTTTGAATGCACGAGTGTTACTGATTGCAGTGTTTATCCTGCACTTATTACAGCCCGAGTAGTCTGCCCTCATAACTACCTACTAAGCCCTCCCGACGTGGATCCCGAGCGAAGTTCCATGTTAGATTGTCTGTTAATCGGAAGCCTCTTAAGCGGCAGCGCCATCAAGCTGAGTGCCCCTTTGTCTCATCTGGACTGTGAGCTACCAGACCACTATTATTAATGCGGACTACGGCTGTGGTGAGCGGCCTAGGACCGTGTCTGTCTCAACGCACGAGTGCTCTGTTGGGGTTTGGGATGCCTCTATTCCCCCTCTCCTCCTTTTAAGTGTGTCTGTGCCCTTTTGGAGTGCATGCATATCATTTGGTTGCTGTGTTGTTGTTTTGCACTCATTGTAGATCGGGCAAGCCCCATCCGTTAGAGTGGAATACAGAGCTGGCCCTGATTCTTCTTCCTGTACTGGCCTAGCCGCTGCTGAGGCCACCTGCTGGATGTACTGTGTAAGCCGCCACCCAACCACCGTTGCTGAGGCCACCTGCTGGATGTACTGTGTAAGCCGCCGCCACCCAACCACCGAGGCCACCTGCTGGATGTACTGTGTAAGCCCCCACCCAACCACCGCTGCCGAGGCCACCCACTGGACGTACTGCGTATTCCGCCAATCAACCACCGCTGGTGAGGCCATTTGCTAAACGGACTGTGTAAATCGCTCCCAACAACTGCCGGCAAGGCCATCTGCTGGACGCACTGTGTAAATCGCCCCAACCTCCACTGACGAGACACCCCCCCCCCCTTCTTTACTAGACTGACTCTCACCCTTGACTGTTTGAACTTAACAATAAAGAAAGTTTATTTTTATTCCTGACTCTTGCCTTTCTGTTGTGAGGATACAGTGGACTCCTTGGGTTTGGCTGTTAGATGTGCAATAGTGTAACCACCTGCCAGTGACGTAACCAACCCACCCCAAATTTCTCTGAGAATTGACTACTAGGCCTGCTACTGTAACCCACGTTACTATTGGGGGGTCGGAAGACCAGACTACGCCACCTAAGGCCCCACCCCTTAAGACTTATAACCCGTCTAGAGAAATCCCTTACACAGGTACATTTGTATAGGAACAGAGTAGACAGAGACTTGTAATCCAGGGCCCAGACAATATTTATTTAAGAGAACCAGCACTATATTAAAAGCACTCCAAGATTCATAAATAGCACATCTTTATTATAACAGTCACAGACAAACTATATATATATAAAAACTTCAGACATGAGCAGCAAGCAATGAAAGATGCAGAAGTGGGGTACTGGCCGTCAATAAACAAGACTAGAAGATAGCTTAAACTGCCAATTGAGCCAACAGCCAATGAGAGTAGATTACCTGAATGCCGGAAGACAGAGGAAGTGCAAACACAGTCACCACGGCCCGTGCTTCAAACATCTGCAATCATCACACACACACAGAACTACACAGCAAACCACCAAATAAGATACGGGTGATTAGTTCTACGCCTAGTTCACCTCACGCAGTGCAGGAAAAGGAGCAACCCAGCTTCCCAACACCAGTACCACGTTCACGGGCTCTGTTAACACAAGAGACAATGGGGTATAAATGAGCACACTCGCCTAATACAGTCGAACAAGCAGACAGCCAGTACCCAAGCAGAGTGGAATCAAAGCACATGCAACTGAAGCAGCAGTTATTGCCCAGCCATCAAGCCTACAGTAACTCAGCGTAGGGAAAGTCACACACACTAACAAACAAAAAGACAAATAAAACTAAACAAAAACACAGGCAAAACAGCAATGGCAACTCCTGTAACACAGATGTTAGCACAGCACCGCACAAAACCAATACATAAGGATTTTATCAAAGTAGTTTACAGTGCATGTCACTCAGGAATCAATAAGCCGTACCTTCATTCCAGTATACACAACATACACACACAGCACACACACACACATGTAGCCCCCACCTCAGGATGGCAGCAATCTAAAAAAAACTGTTTGCATATTACAAAAGGAACACTCCCACTTCCACCCCACTGGAATAATAAAACACTTAAAAGAATACCGTGATTAATGCTTGTAGTAGATGCCCACACCGCAGCCAGACGCCATAGAGGATACCCGCGACTGTAGAGAGGTACAATGCAATTAGCGGGTATCGTTACAAGAATGTACAAACACAAATAGCAACTCACCTCGCTAGGATCCCTGTGAGCTCAAAGCAAAGTGCAAGAGAACAGCGTACAGCCCTATTACTGGCCGCTTCCTAGTTTTATTCTTTACCGCCGCTCTCACTCTAATGAGCGTAACTACTGTCAGGTGCGTGTAGGACAATTCGGGCTTGATTGTTAATGAGGCTAGACCAAAATGTAAACGCCGACAACCCGGATGAAATACCAGAAGCACGGTACCATTTAATCAGCCCGTGACATAGCTTACGTCACTTGCTGGTTACACTACCATTCCAGCTTCATTTTTGGGAGGTTAACGCAACAAATTATGCACAATTTTCAAGGAACCCTCCTTTGATGCAAATTCCGTTCGATAAAGATATGATTTTACAACGACAAAGATATGGTTTAAACAACTATTAACATCAGATAAAGATATGGTTTAACTATTAATAACAATTTTACTTACCCGCCAAAGATTTCTGAAACTGAAGCAGTTGAGTCCAAGTAGATAAATGGACTAAGCACCACAATTTAACACACCTGCAGTCACTCTTCAAATTACCCCACAGTATTTAAGCCCTGCCTGAACTATCCCTCACTGCTAGATTCTCTTCCACACCTTTGTGATCATTTTTTTGGATTTCCTATCTTGGATCTTTCTTGAGTTTTTGTTTGGACTATTTCCTTTGGATATTTTGTGTTTTTTCATGGATTGTTCGCCTGGGATCTTTTGTGAGTTCTTTCAGTTTTTGGATCTTTTGTGTCTCTTGTGATTTGGATTATTGTGCCATTTTTCCTGCCCTGTTTTTGACTCTGAGTTCTTGCATGTGATTAAAGAAACAATTTGCTTTTCACCTCCTGGTTTGTGTCTGCTTCTGGGTTCATTCTCAACTTGGCCAACCGGCCGTGACGATATTAGTCCACAGATGCGTGGAAAATGTATAAGCAGCCTAATATAAATTTAGAAAAAAAAATCTGATGTGCCACCCTCCAAATTGATCTTCAGAAATATGCAATTTAAATGAGGCTACATTATGTGAGAGAGCGCTGATCTCATATAGGCTATATGGCTACTATGAAAGCAACAAAACTCTCAAATGTGGCATATTTCACATCCTTTGCAATATAACCCCCGTTTGGTTATTTTAACAATTGTCTTAAAATGTAAAATGCAGCATGATCGCAAGGCAGCACTTCACACCACGCTTCACCAGTCTGAAAAAACTATTTCTTTGTTACCTGTGCAACTTTAAGAGACTCCCTATGACAAATGGATAATTCAGACTCTGAATAGGAGTTGGACTGGATAATGTTGATATACAGTGTTGGGAAACTTACTTTGGAAATATATTCACTAGGTTATCTGATTGCGGTACTTTCCGCATGTCAATCATTTCTGTTTTTTAAACTGGTAACGTTAACCTTACAATATTACTCAACACTGACTGCTATCAAAATCCTTTTAAACTCCCTCAACGAAACCACAGCAAAACACCTCAGGAGCTCTTAAAGGGATAGTTCGGTTTTTAACACATTGAGCCCCTTTCACAGGTTGTCTAAAATGCAACAAAGTGGTTGACATTGAAATTTTGACGCTTGCTTCTGTCTCGGCTATTTGGGGAATGTAGAATCGCCTCTGCCTGCCTTCAAAATGGGTTGCAATGGGCATGGGTTGTTTCTATCCTTAAAACACTGGTTTTAAAAAAGAGCTACTCACCAAGTGGTTAGTGGTGCTCAATGATGTTCCAAAACATGTATCGTAGCGAAATAAAGCTTCCGTCCATGTTTTATTTGGCACTTTGTTTATATTAAGGAGCAAATAGACCCCTATGGGACTTACAAAATGGCAAATAAAACATGACAGAAACTGAATTTTGCTACGATACTTGGGTTGGAACATCAGCAAACGCCACTAATCATTCCATGAGTAGCACTTTTTTAAAACCAGTGTTTTAAGGATAGAAACAACACATGCCCATTGCTAGCCATTTTAAAGGCAGGCAGAGGCGATTCTATATTTCCCAAATACCCGAGACGGGAGCAATCATCAAGATTTTGGTGTCAACCACTTTATTTCATTTTAGACAACCTGTGAAAGGGGCTCAATGTGTTAAAAACCGAACTATCCCTTTAACTCACAGAATAATGCTGATCTTTCCATCCAAATCAAATCAATTTGACATTCAACATTTGGTGAGCATTGGGCCTAAGCAGTTGATAATGCACACCTGCACTTGCTCAGATCACTTTTATTTACTGTAATGGGCTAGGCCTACAGAGTAGTTTCTATATGACATTGTAGGCATCTTCACAACTGCAGACCACTGAGGCTGTAGATCCAGCAGCAAGTGGGTGAAGTTGCCAGTTCAAACATGTTCAGATTTAAATCAAAATGTAATCCTGCATTTTCTTAACTGCAGTTGAGCAGTAATTAAATTACACCATTTTCCAAATGTGTGTAACTGATCTCTGTTCCTTCTATTTTGTGATTAAAATTGTCATTTTATTACATGCCTACAGCATTATACTGTATGCTTGATAATGTTGAAATGAAGAGTTCAGATGCAAAAGCCTCTAAAAGCCATTTCAATTAATTTACAGAAATATATTTTTTAAATTTTGACGAACTATCTATTCAGTCCAAATCCAATCTGATTTGTCTTTACATAATAAAAAGAACTGAATAAAGAATAAAAATAAATTTAGTTTTATACTGATTACTTATAAAATATTATTAAAACCTCCTTTTTGAATATTTCAGAAAATGGATTTAGAGGCTTTTGCATCTGAACCCTTCAAATATTAATGGACCTGGCCTTTCACGCCAAATGGGTTTTTCTTCTAGCTGAGGTTCAACCGAGCAGGGCATCCAAATATGGTCTGAGTTTGCCCATGTTATGTTGTCCATTCTGACAGTATATCCATCTCACAGTAATTATACATTTAGGACCAATGGATGAGGGTTTGTAGACTGCGATTAAATTTGCAACCTTGCATGATTGTAGGAAGTTGGGTTAGCCTTGACCATTGTAAACTGAATTGTTGATACATTATGACCCACATGGAGCCAACATCGGCAGCTCACATGGATTTATTCTGGTTTGCACATGTTTAACCCAAACATCAAATACGAAAAATACAAACAGGCTCCATGTGTTCCTAGCCTATAAATAGTTTTTTCATTAATTACGTTTTACATTTTGCACCTGTGAGATTTGCCCATGTGGATTTGACCAGGTTTGCCCACACCCAACCACGTAGCCTAGCAAACCCTACTGGGCTTCCCATTCTAAACCTAATTGTTGATTTGCCCATATCTAACCCAAACATTGAATACTAATGGACTCCACACTGTACGTGTTGCCCATTTTGAGACCATAGATTTTACATTAGATTTTACATAGGTTTTACGTTAACCACCAATTTTGCACCCATGTGAATTGCCCATGTGGATTTGACCAGTTTTGCCCACACCCAACCCAAGTATTGACCCTAATGGGCCCCATAAGTGTTGCCCATTCTGAACCCAATTGCTGATTTCCCAATAATGACCCAAATGGGATAAAAATGGGCGGCCTACGAACCCCAAACCCCTGAAAATCTAATAAAATTTCCCTTAATTCACCCCTGAAAATCCTTAATTTAAATTAAGGGTGCTTTCACACCAACAGCAGTTAGTGCGCACCAAACATTTCATTCGAACCAAAACCTCTTAGTTTGGTTCGTTTGCGTTGGTGTGAAAGCATCAATCGCACTCGAACCCGCACTAAATCAAGCGGTCCGAGACCTCCAAAAAGAGGTGGTCTCGGTCCGCTTGACTCCGCACCAAAGGCAAAACTCTGGTGCGGTCCCTCTGGTGAGAACAAGAACTCGGGTCCACACCATAGACTATACAAAAACGAAGTAGGCTAATCGAAATGCATTATGGGTGCCTGTGGGAAATTGCCCTGTAGCCTACTGGAACTGCATAACAGATTCTGTAGTAAAACCCAGGACACACAGTAGCCGACCTTGTGGGATTTTTTCAGCGATCTTCGCCTCATAGTCAACATGGCAACATTCATGAAAATAACGCTTCCCTGACTTAAATGACGTGCGACTCCAGTCCATCAGCAGATTGTTCACAAGACAAAACCGTGACTTTCTCGAACTGAATATTTACCTAAAAATGGCTGATACTGAAAATGTAATATATGAGAATCTGAGCAAGTAGCTACCAATGACTGAACGTTAAGATTTCTACCTGAACTTAAACATTAATGAAACGTCAGACAAATTTTGGTTCGTTTGCCGGTATGAAAGCAGACCACACTGACCGCTGTCACTGTATCCGGTTGAAACGTCCAGAGTCTGCTCATAACATTGGCACTACGTGCTCCATAGACTTCCATTCATCGAACTTGCGCGCATTCGCTTATTTTCCATCAAACTTTGTCAAAAATTTTGATGGACCAATAATTCCACTTGTATTACGCACAGATACATAGTACACGTCTATACAATAAAAATCTCCGCCACTGACAAGGCACGTCTGGAAAGATTTGATTGTATTCCCATAGCCCCTATTGACTCCCATTATTTACCAAACTTATGATGCATTTTTCTCACCCTGAGGCTTTTGACATGACCCAACTTCAAACGCTGGGGCCCATATATTACGATGCAATAATTAATTAAAAAAAGCAAAACACAATGTACAAATTGGTTTAGCAGGAATGAATGTAAACAACGTGATAGTTTTTGTTGTGTTTTTCGCAGGAGCGCTTGTTGTGCACATTAGGGCCACTGGATGGCGCTTGAGTCGCAGCATATGAGGAATTCCTGCATTCAGCGCGTCTGTAGCGTAGAGAATCTCTGAACCACGTGCGTTTGTTTGTTGATGGTGTGTCACATGACGTTGTTTTGAACGGTTTTATTATGATCGTGGCTGTCTGTCCACACAATCACACATTAAGATATTGTTTGGACTTAATATGTTTCATTAAAAGTATTATTTGTTTGACCCTGTATTATTGTGAATTCCTTTTGTAATTAGCCTTTTAAAAAAAATAAAAAATAAAAATAAAGCTTAATAGACTTAAGGTAAAAAAAAAAAAAAATGAAATGTAGCTCTTTCTCATCACTGTTTCAAAGATGACAACATGACTACAGCATTTGCAATCATGTTTGATGTCCATTACATATCACTACATGCTGAAGACTTTTCGAAAAAGTACAGGGGGATAGGTAACTTTCAACGTGACCCGAATTTTCGGCAATCTCATTCTCAATCGTGAACGTCCCAATGCACATAAATATCGATAGTCCAAGGAAACAATCTCCGCCAATCCTCTGACATGTTCGCGTGATCGGACCTTGTCCATGGTTCTGAAGCCCTAATAAGCCATCACATCGTGGCCGGCACAGAAAATGAAATGTTTCATTCTTTTTAAGTTTGCATTGAAGATGAATGTCCATAAGGCTCACCAGAATTACCCTTTAGTTCTGTTAAAATAAACCCCTACATCGATCTTTAGTTCACGACTTTTCCAAAAATTGATTTATTAATAATCTATTGGATTTTGATGAGTGTATGATAAAACTCAAATATGATCATTTTTACCTAGAACCTCCGAGAAGTCATTTTCCCCTCCTTATTTATATCACCGTTTACAGCTGTTCTCTCGCGCTGCTCCCATTGTCTAGCACGACGCACGTGAAGGCATCCTAGTATGACACCGCACCATTAAAATATTGCAAAATCTAAGACTCACAAAAGATGACGAGGCAATGCAGTGTTCCATAATATATTGGACATATGCCGCACCGAACGCGTGGGTTATAGGCTACTGGAGCTACACAGACACAAATGTTGCCCAGCGATTTCACCCTGGAGCTCTTCAAGCTGTTGCGCAGGCCTGCATCGTTTGTGAATAATGTGCGTGCATGTGTGTGTGAGAGAGATGTTACTGTTCTTCTAAAATAGTTAGGCCTACTAAATACTGTTATTTTGTTAATAATAGTTATTTGAGAGTTTTCGTGTTCGTGTTCTGCCCTTGAGTCGTGGTTCTGCCCAAGGTTTCTTCCTCAGAGGGAGTTTTTCCTTGCCCCTGTTGCTCTTGGGTGCCCCTTGTTAATGATTGGGAGTAGTAGTTATGACATTACTGTTGCCTCTCCACTCTTACTTCATACTGTAGGCCATTCCCATTTCTCTACACTATCTCGTTACCTCATTCTTCACCCTCTCTCTTTAATGCACAATAGACAGACAACACCTACATTTCACTACATTTTTTATCTTTTAAGAAAAGTATGTGACAATAAATATCCTTGAATCCTTGTGTTTGTATTAACATACAGTAGGCTAATTACAGTAATGAATAATTCAATTCAATAAAAATAATTAGAATAAAGAACTCTATTGCTGACGCTATTCCAGTATGGGAGTCAAGATGAACGGCGGTGAAACTTCTTGGCGGTTATAGGAGGATTGGAATGTTGGCGGTTGTAGTGTTAAACCTGTTGATTTTTGATCGTGAAAGAATCCAGGAAATGAATGGGAGAGAAAAATAGGGGAGAATTGACAAAGGACTACAAATTGGACTTGAACCCGGGTCGCCGGAGTCATGGCACGACACCTTAGCCCGCTGAGCCACAGCACATGTTTATAAAATCTACTTAAAATACACCTCTGTGGGGGGGCAGGGGGGAGGGCTGATTACAAAAGGAATACACAATAATACAAGGCCAAACAAATAATTCGCACCCCGACTGTATTCACTGTACTTTTTCGAAAAGTCTTCAGCATGTAGTGATATCTAATGGACATTAAACATGATTGCAAATGCTGTAGTCATGTTGTCATCTTTGAAACAGTGATGAGAAAGAGCTACATTTCATTTTTTTTTTTTTTTACCTTAAGTCTATTAAGCTTTATTTTTATTTTTTATTTTTTTTAAAAGGCTAATTACAAAAGGAATTCACAATAATACAGGGTCAAACAAATAATACTTTTAATGAAACATATTAAGTCCAAACAATATCTTAATGTGTGATTGTGTGGACAGACAGCCACGATCATAATAAAACCGTTCAAAACAACGTCATGTGACACACCATCAACAAACAAACGCACGTGGTTCAGAGATTCTCTACGCTACAGACGCGCTGAATGCAGGAATTCCTTATATGCTGCGACTCAAGCGCCATCCAGTGGCCCTAATGTGCACAACAAGCGCTCCTGCGAAAAACACAACAAAAACTATCACGTTGTTTACATTCATTCCTGCTAAACCAATTTGTACATTGTGTTTTGCTTTTTTTAATTAATTATTGCATCGTAATATATGGGCCCCAGCGTTTGAAGTTGAGTCATGACAAAAGCCTCAGGGTGAGAAAAATGCATTAAAAGTTTGGTAAATAATGGGAGTCAATAGGGGCTATGGGAATACAATCAAATCTTTCCAGACGTGCCTTGTACATGGCGGAGATTTTTATTGTATAGACGTGTACTATGTATCTGTGCGTAATATAAGTGGAATTATTGGTCCATCAAAATTTTTGACAAAGTTTGATGGAAAATAAGCGAACGCGCGCAAGTTCGATGAATGGAAGTCTATGGAGCACGTAGTGCCAATCTTATGAGCAGACTCTGGAAGTTTCATCCGGATAGGGTGACAGCGGTACCACACTGCGGCCTACATGCTACATAGTAACAACGTTATTGCCTGGTGCGGACCAAAGAATCGAACTAGTGGTGTGAAAGCGCCCTAAGAGGTCCTTAAATTTCTTTAAAACACCTTAAAATACCAGTTTAAGAGGTGCGTGTGACACCCCTTAATCTTAAATTTAAGGGGATTATTCAGGGGTTGAAGTGATTCAGACATTATAAAGAGGAATTTGAGTATGACCTTAATTTTTTTTTCAGAGTCAATTCAGGGGTTTTCTTTATTTGGAGTTATTAAGGAGTTAATTACAGTTTTAGAATGGCCTTTTCGTTTTAATGTGTATGTTCAGAGGGGTTCTTGGTTTTCTCAGTTAAGACGTTAGTTAAGCATAATTTCAGTAGGCTATTCCCTCTACTACTTTGAAACAAACTTGAATGTGTTAAGTAAGTCAGCCATTAAATACATGTCTTAAATGTCTTAGCAACTTTTGGACGCTCGAGAGTCGATTTTGAGGGAACAGCCTACATCAGCTGTTTTCTGTCAAATCTCTGAATCCAATCAGACGACTAGTAAAATCGCCAGAATGTGCGCGAGAGATTCTGTCCGAGGCAAGAAACTCAGAAGATGGATGCGAGAAGGTAGGTTGGTATGTTTCAGTCTTGAAAAAACGAAAACGTGTCAAACTGAACCATTCAAGAACTTCGAACATTATGCAGTCTGCCCTGACACAATATTGATAGTTTGTTGCATTGTAAATATCGTATAACGAACGACCTACGTCAACTAGGCCAATGTTATCATACTACTTGCTAGCTGGCTAGTCTGCTGTAGCTAGTTAAATGATAGTTTGATTTTGGTAGCCAACCATACTCACAGTGATGAAATGTATGCTGGACTGACGGCAGAGAAGCTAAAGGCAAAAATATCTACCCTATATTTTCTTGGGTAAAATTAGTAAGTAAGTAAGTAAATAAATAAATAAATGTCTGTTTTACAGATAAAGAGTTAATGGATATGACTTTTTAGATCTGGGGGAGCAAAATGACTTATTGAATTTTAAAATGAGAGGCTTTATAATCATCTCTTTTGTCTGTAAAGGTCTATTGATTGTCACTTTCTTTTTTTAACAGACTTTTTACATAAACATGCAAATAGAACTGACTTGTATGATAGTAAATGTCGGATGCACCAATTTAACATTCTCTCCCTCACACGAGCCCAAGATTTTCTGAAGAAAGGCAACAGCAACGAAACAATTCAGTGTGAGTTTTGTACAGCCCTCAGCTGCTTAATATTTCTAACTACACAAAAATACATACAGTACATCTGCACATACAAACATAAGAAGGCAAAACAGTAAGTATCTCTAAGTATCTTTTGTATGTCATTGGCTGGTTTGATCTCTCCAAATTAGGGTACCACATACTGTACCTCCAACATGTTTTTTTTTTCCCCAGACAGGTGAATGTTATGAAAAGGGTTCGGAGAGAAGAGGCGCTCTGACTTGTTGAAAGTAAGGCTAGAATTCCAAGCAGCAAGACCACTTAACATAGAAAGTTATTTGACCTGACTGTGCTGACTAATATCACAATACCAGCTGTATTTTCTAACATCAAATTAACGGCACTTGGTTAGACACTGCCTTTGACGTTTATAATAACTTGCTGTGACTAGTGATGGTGTATATTTTATGTAAATCCACATATTGTCTAGTATTTGTAGTTTGGGCTAAAATATTTATTTTTGTCTACATAAAAAACAGGAGCCCAAGACATGCTTCTTGTGCAGGTCAAGGAAGATTTCAGGGGCCATTACAATGTAAGCTAAATCTTTGAACTTTGTTGTAATAGTTGAGTGGTGTGACCACACAACAAAACTGCTTATGCACTTTTACTTAAGTTCCTGTAACTGCAGCTAACAAAGCACATACAAAGAACCTAGGACATGTCAATAGGTAATCAGTCTAAATATATTTTGAATTCACTGAACAGCTGGGGTTTACAGTGTAGATGTTCAGTTACCATTCCTGGATATAGAGATGATGTGCCCAAGTGTGCCCCCCGTCCAAAAAAAAAAAACTTTCAGTCAGATGGCACTTTAACCCATGTATTAATTAATGCAGTGGTTCTCAAACTTTTTTGATCATTCCCCTCTTAGAAAGAAGGACAATTTTCGCGCCCCACCTGACCTTGCCACGGGAGAGCCACTGCGAAACAGCTTTATGATCAGCTCCATCTCCTCGCAAAGAGCGGAGAACAGGTGCACATCTTTCGCTAATGCAGCTTTCACCATTCGCTTTTCCTACTGCGTGTTTTCGTTGAAAAAAAAGTGATGGGCTTATCAGCGTGATTTGAAGTGAAGTGTAAGCGCAATGTCAGACCTCATACTGTCTGCTGCCAGTTGTCTAAGACACAGAGTCGCTCTTCATCCCCAACTGTGAATCCAAACGCATCATCATAATTTCTTTTTGGTTGACGTTTCGTTTTTTTTTTGTCCGCCTGTCTTATTCTCGTTCTTGCCAAATTTTGTGGCTGTGTGCCCATATGCACCGCAAATATTGCATACCTCATTTTTGCTCCACTGCTTGTTATCAAATTCGTCCATTTTTTAACCATTAAACGTAATACCGGTACACACATTGTGTAGCAATTATGTTGTGTCGCAATTTATGCCGACATCTATTTTGTCTCAATATGGTTTCAGGCAGGCTTCATTTTTCTGGGTTTCTATCTTTGAATGTGTTTTAAGGTGTTTACGTGCTTATTATGAATCCATTGTGAGTGGGTGCTCTTTTGTTGAGTAATAAAAACAGACATAAAATGCTAAAAATTCCTCTGCACCCCACACTTTGAGAAATGCTGAATTAATGTAACATCAAGTGTAGTGGACTAAGAATAAGTCTAGTCACATCAAAATACTTTGGAAATATTCTGACATGGCCTTGCGTAGCATGCAGCTACAGCCATAGCCCATGTTAATAGCCAGGCCAGGTCATTGTATTTACTTCCAGATACTAATCAGGGAAGAAGCCATAAGCTTTGGTTTGCCCTTGTGAAAATATGCAATGGCCAATTCACAAACAGGGGAGGGCAAAAAACAATTAATTCAATTAATTCATTCCACCACATAACATGTCTTGACCAAACTGTAGCTATTGGTTCAAGCAGAAAGTAATCACACTGTATGGAACAAACAAATCCCTATTGCTATGGTTCTGACGCTTTGCATAAAGTTAAACAATGTCTGGTCTTTTCTGTTCTATTTAAGGAGGGAGAAACAGTCATCTGGCGTGCAAAATATCTACTACCCTATCAGGAGGAGGAGAGAGAGGAAGATGAAATGAGGGAGATGGAGGAGCCTAAATGATCATATCAGGGAGACATGGTGGGGGAAAAGGGAAAGAAAAGGGGGAAAGGGGAAGAGTGACTATAGAAAAAGCAGCATAGCATAGAGGCAAAGAGCAGTGTGGGAGTAGTTTGTCGAGGGAACCGCCCCATGAAAAGAAGACTTCCTTTGTCCTAACCAAAGTCGAAGGACAATCAGGATGGTTGTACTGGAAATAGTACTGCTGTAATGTTTGTAATTTATAGTTATAACATTCATTCATTGCTTCGATTTACTTCAAGGTAGCATTTTTAAAGGGGTTTAAGGTAGTAGTAGAAGACCTTAATCAGGTTCAGCAGCATTAAATCACCCCTTAAATTCATCATGGTTCATGTCTGATTCATGTGTTTTTAAAGGGTATCATGGTCTTAAAATAATCTTAAACCACCTCTTAATGAATTTCAGTGACCTTAAATAACCCCTTAATTCTACAAAATTAAGGTCTGATGTGAAGGTTTTTTAAGGGGAATGAAGGCCTACATTCAGGGGAATTAAATAGACCATTAATTTATCAAAGTTGAGGTTTGATATCAGGGGTTTCTAAGGAGAATAAAGACCTTAAAACAGTCTTTGCCCAACCTTTAATTAGGTTCAGGGGCTTTTCACCCTTTAATTTATCAAAATTAAGGCCTGATATCAGGTTTTTAAAGGGGTATTACAGCCTTAAAATTGTGTTAAACCACCCCTTACTTACTTGCACAGCCCTTAAATCACCACTTAAATCGTTCAAAATAAGGTTTGACTTCAGGGTTTACATACTCTTAAATTTCCCCTTAATTAAATTCATGGGTAAAATTAAGGGGAAAATTCAGCAAATTTTCCACTGAATTTCTTGTGATCTGTGCACTTTTCTACTGAAAAACACATGGATTTTTTCAGTACCTAATTCAGCACTTTTCAAGTCAGGGGTTTGCGTTCGTAGTGTGTGGCTCTGTCTTGTTTTGCTCATGTGGAGCCCATACATTAAATACAAATGGGCCCTAAATGTGTTCCCCATTCTGAACCAATGTATTGATTTTGCATTAATGACCCATGTAGGACCCATGTGGGTTGTCCATGTTGGTTTGTCCAGGTTTGCCTATGTCCAGTCAGAGTGGTCATCCCTTATGGGCTATCTTTGTTTCACCCATTTTACAGTTTTTCTCAGTCGCTTTGGTGCGTTTCTCAGATCAGAATTAAAACTCTCATAACTATTATGACCTCAACCTCCACAACATTTAGTCAGTTGTGCAGATCATTATAGCAATTTCTCCTTCCTCTGAACAAACAGCAAATGCTTTTGGACAATTCTCTGCTGTTTTTTAACATTTCCATTTGCTTAAGTCATGTCAGTCAAAATTAATTATACTTATGGAGGCTGAATAGTCGTTCTCAGTAAAACTAATAGTCTTACTGTCATTGCTTGAGTCATTACATACAAATGTTGAATTAGTTATCAAATGCCAAATATTAGCTGTCTGTCAAGCAATTTCTATACCTTTTTTATCATTTCTTTCCTGGAAATGTCTCCTAAGTTGAACAGTCTCAGGTCAACTATAGCTTTCATTCACGAGGAGATGTGTGAAGTATTACTGTAGTTATAACCAAAGACAAGCCACTTGCTCCAAGTCACTCATGGATGAATCCCATGAACCCCCAATTGGCAAGTACAGTATACCGTATATGAACTGAGCAGGACATACTGTACCATTTCTACAATTTTGTAGCACAGATATGGAAGTTCAGCATCGTGGAAGAGGGGTGAGAATGCAGGGAGTAAAGTGAAGGCAGAAGAGGCCAAATAGAGTACATAGGCAGATTCCCAATGTTTTTTTTACCCCTTGTAGTCACTTACTCCCCAAACTACAGCAATGTCTAACTTTACTGTAAATTTCAAATGACAAGAAGAGTATAGTTCTGTCCTGAGCATTTTTAGGTAGGTAGTGTCTGAGTTCTGACCTTTTTATGCAAACTGTCATAATGAAAACATGACAAAGCCATTTGACTATCTTGTTCATAAAGACTTTTTATTTTGATGGCACTGATAATTTTATTGACATAAATACTTTTGGATTATCCATTTTGAGCAAATTAGTTGCTTTTGCAAACTATCCACTAGGTTTTGCAGTTTGCACTAATTGTTTTGAGAAAGTGATATTCCTATATGGGCCCCAGTTTGCGTGGCCATTTAAAACAGCCTACCTCTAGCCCATGCCCTCCTGGTATCCATGTAGCCCATGTAGGCCCATACATGTTGGCTGGGACCTAAAATCAAAAGGCGGTTGCGGTTTGAAAACAGTCCAAAACTGTGGCCTTGAATGGATAGCGGACGGATGATAAGTTTTGTTATTCGGTGGAGGATGAAATAATAGCCCATGCTTACATCTCAACGTACAGTATGGACACTATGCATACAAACTAATGGCCATGCATATGTAATTAGACTCATGATTACAAATATACTGTAAGAATCCCATAAAGGAAAGTATAGACATTACTCACAAAATGAAGAAGTCTTCAAAAGAAAATCACTCTTATACATAGGCCTACACAAACACACACACACACACACACACACACATCTGCACAAATACCCAGTGAAACATCATGAGTGAACATTTGATCCTTGAAAGCAAGCCACAGATACTTCCACAATTACATGTATCATGTTCCAAAGACTTGCAGAAAAAATCTCTCCCACACACACAGACGCTAACAGAGAAACTAGGGTAAACACACAGGCATATACACACAAATACGGAGGGGCATTTATCTGGTGAATTAGCTGACAAAAAGGACGCTTTGCCATGAATTCTGTCCAGTCAATTGCCCTTATTTACCAGTGTGTGCTGACAGGGCAAATTGTCTCTGAAGTAGACCACCAGGACCATCTCCCCTGCAGCTGTGAATAATGGGATATTTTTCAGTGAGTGGGGGACGACTGAATGTCTGCAATTATTCAAGCCTTTGTCAGCGTGACTGGTTGTGCAAGACCGGGAATAATGCCCTGCAAAAGGAACGCACCCCAGGAAAAGTCACTACAGGTTGGCATGAACTGTCCACCCCACCCCACAGGACTGCAATCTCATCTCATTCACTGGAGGGCCCTTCAACTGGGCACTGAGCACCTGAAACTCATCGGGATGAGGCAAAAGTCTATTATCCCCAGCCAGGTCTACGCTGTTGTGCTGAGATAGTTATAACTGCGAGAGGGAGTCCATTTAAGGGAAATTCTGGCTCAATAATCTTACCCAAACATGGGGCAACAACATGGCTCTGGTCATAAAACCGTAAAAGGGAGAAAAGGAAATACAAAGCCTTTTTCTGATGAAAGTCAGAACTGTGCAACGAATGCTGAAGGCAAAAAAATGCACCCCACCTTTCCTATCCCAACTATGTCCTGTACCTCTCAACTCCCTTTTGCTCTTTTTCCTTATCAAGGATTTGTTAGGACTGGCTCTATGAGCCGCCCTGCTGGACACCTGCAGCATT
>JAGFZM010002632.1:0-11160 GCA_017657215.1 Limnothrissa miodon | reverse complement strand
ACACACACACACACACACACAGTGGCTCCTCTACAAGCTTGAGTGTTGAGACGCTTTGGCACTGATGATTAGTATTGATCCTTGCTTTATTTAGCCTCTACACATCACTGATGACACCCCACCCCCAAAGAACACACATACAAACACACACACAGAAACATATACACACACACACACACATACACACAGGTACTTGCAAACATACATTTATACACACACATTGAAACACACCTTCATGACACTATGATGACAGTAATTATCACTTAATTTAGATCTGTGGAAAGGGATGGGGGATGGGGGGGGGTAGCAAAGAGAAAACAACAAAACTAGAGTGCTGTACTAGGAACTGGGAAGAGTAAGGGGGGAGGGTGAAAGGGTTGTGGCCTCAGCTGGAGGGGGAGGTCTCCTGACAGACCTAGCACTCCTCCACCCAAACCAGCTCTATAAAATCACCCACTCTCCAAGCGAAAGAGAGAGAGAGAGTGCAAAGGTTACCATGGTTACTGACACAGGGTACCGCCATTGGGCGGTTTCTCTTCTACAACAAACATCGTTGTCTCCTGGGTCGTTATCCAGTGTTCAGGGCCAGTCGTGAGAGTACACAAGACTACTGTAAAAAAATAAAAATGCAGATCTAAGTGTACAGGCCTGTTAACTACCGATTTAGTGGATTTCAGTTGGAATCTGTGCCTGGGCAGCGTATAGTTGTTGCCTGAAAGCAGCTGCTGTTTTGGATCAGGACTAGCAGGTTAAGTCACCGTAGTTGTCCTTCAAAAAAGTCGAATGAAAAAAGGAGTGGGTAATTGTTTCAGTGTCGCGTTAAATATGTACTGCTAAAGAGACTGCAGCTGAGGCAGGTGCCAAAGCCTCTTCTGCTGTGTCAGAAGATCAGGGATCAGCTCATTCTACACCGCGCTAACGTGTGTACCATAACACAACCCGAAAAGACCAACCCTTAACTGCTGCCGTGTGTGCCAGTAATGATGGTGACCATTTTAAAAGCGAACAAGCTTGGGGTTTTACCTAGGGTTCTCTTTCGTTTCGAAGCCGAAACGTACGAATGGATGATGCCTATCATCTCCTACATTTTCTGAAGTCATTTTTAACCTACCCTTTGAAAAAAGGGCAGTAAGCGCTCTGACGCGCGCAGGCAACTACTTAGACAGCCCTGCGTGATGTCAGAAAGTCTATATATTGACTGCGCTTACGCTTCAGGTCCTCTTTGCCTCTTTCACCTCGCCTACTGCGTGTGTTCTGAGTCGTTTTTTCGTTTGCTTCCGCAAATATTTCTAAACCAACGGCTTTTTTGAAAGCCCACCACAAAAGCTTTTTTCAAAGCTCTCCGAGGGATTCCGTCTTGCTCCAAGTGCTTACGCCGGTCCCTAACTTCTGGTACCTCGAGACGCAAGATGGCTACTCGTCGTTGTACCGACTGTGATCGTCCCATGGCGCTCTCCGACCGCCATACTCTATGTTTCATCTGCATGGGGAGCGAGCATGCTATGCTCGCGTTTTTGCGACCAGATCTCTGCTCGGCTTGCAAACGCCTCTCCCCTGCGGCTATTGCCAACAGAGCGGCATTTTTCGTGGGTTCCACTACTAGTCCAGGGGCGGCTCCTTCCCCCGTTGGCGTCAGTGTTCTCCCCGCCCGCCAGTCTATCGATTTTCCCCCGGCGTCCTCGCACCCGGATGGGCTAATCGACCGGTCTTCAGTGGCTACTCGGCCATCGGTTAGCTTCTCAGCGGCTAGTCAGCTACCAGCTAGTCAGCTAACCGCGGCCCACCTGGCTAGCCCTGCAAGCTCCATCGGCGCTGCCTTTGCCAGCGCGGCTACTTCGCCGCTCCAGGTCGACAATGACGACCCAGTTATTGAGGCTGTGGACGAGGGGAGCTCGCTTCCTTCCTCTCCGCTAAAGGATGCGCCACCGTGGAAGATCTGCCACCGGTTCTGAAGACCCATGCCGCCCAGTTAGCTTCTGAGCTAGCTTCCTTGGCTACACAGGCGGCTAGCAGGCTTGGCCTGCCTCCGCCTCAGCGCTGTCCGGGAGGGCGTTTCGACCCCTTCTCCGGCGTGCTCCCCTCACCTGATGCCCTCCCGCTCCCTGCTCACCCCACTGTCGTGGCTGATGCGCAGGCATCCTGGGAGGCTCCCTTCGCCGCCATTGCCCCTATCCAGGGCCACGCGGCGTTTTACGCGATGGACGGAGCGGGCGCCAACGGCCTCATGCAGCTCCCTCGCGTTGAGGATGCGGTCGCTGGTTGTCTAGCGCCATCTTCTGCCACTACCTGGACATCGCCTCCTGAGCTTCCTTCTAAGCCGTGCCAGCGCACGGAGAAGCTCGTCTCTAAGGCCTTCATTTGTACAGGCCAGGCGATAAGGGCGATGAATACCGCCTTCCTTCTCTCCTCTCTGTCTGAGGAACTGGTGGCAGATCTCTCGGCGCAGCCGTCGGATCTTACCCTCCATCAGCTGCGCAGAGCTACCGCTCTCACCTCGCTGGCCATCAGGGCGGCCATTAAAGCCAACGGGCGCTCCCTTGGCTCTTTGGTCGTCATCGACAGGCACCTCTGGCTGAATCTCTCGTCCATGCCAGAGAAGAAGAAGAGACATCTCATGAACGCTCCCATCTCCGCTGATGCTCTGTTTGGCCAGGCGCTGGAACTCCAGCGCGATCGCTTAGAGAAGACGAAGTCGGCGGCTCAGGCCCTGCAACCCGTGCTTCCTAAGCGTGGCCGAGGCCTCTACTAACGTCACGGCATTTTCTACGCTTTGCCTTCGAGGGCAGAGCTTACGAGTACACATCCCTCCCTTTCGGTCTGTCTTTGGCACCTCGGTGCTTCACCAAGTGTGTGGAGGCGGCGATTGCTCCTCTACGCACTCAGGGTATCAGACTCCTCAATTACTTGGACAACTGGATGCTGCTGGCGGGTTCCAGACAGCTCCTAACGTCACAGGTTCACACTGTTTTGCGTCACCTGTACGATCTGGGCTTCTTAGTAAATCTAAGCAAGTGCATGCTCTCTCCCTCTCAGGAGGTCGAGTTCTTGGGCGTGAGTCTGAACTCACGCTCAATGAGAGCGACGCTCACTTCGAAGAGACTACAGGACGTCAGGGCGTGTCTACGCCACTTCAGACTAGGTGCCTGCGTTTCGGCCAGGCTGTCTCAGACTGACTGGCCTCCTGTGCGCGGCGGGTGGCGCTGTCCCACTCGGCCTTTTACACTTACGCCCGCTGCAGCTCGCCTCAGCGGAACTAGGTGTGTCCTCCAGGTCGAACCCCGCCCGTCGGATCTTAGTGTCCAGACGCATGTGGCTAGCCCTCGCACATTGGCGCAGGCCGTCGTCCTTCACCAGAGGCGGCGCCCTTGGCGCTGTAGCCAGACGCATGACGGTGACAACCGATGCGTCCAAGAGCGTCTGGGGCGCCGTTTGCTGCGGTCGCCCCGCCAGAGGGACATGGGGTGCAGCCTCCAGGAGGCTACACATCAATGTGTTAGAGCTCCTAGCTGTCTTTTGCACTCTGAAAGAGTTTCTCCCTCTTCTCGGAGGAGAACACATTCTGGTGCGTACGGACAACACCACTGTAGTGGCTTATATCAATCGCCAGGGCGGCACGCGCTCTCCGGACCTGTTTCGCCTGGCGTACAAGCTGCTCACCTGGGCCTCCCGCCACTTCCTGTCGATCAGGGCGTCGCACTTGCCCGGTGTGCGCAACACAGGCGCGGACCTCCTCTCCAGGGGTGTTCCGCGTGCAACCGACTGGCGCCTCTGCCCAGCCGTGGTGCACAGCCTCTGGTCCCGCTTCGGGCGGGTACGAATCGATCTTTTCGCCTCGAGCGAGAACGCTCACTGTCCAGCGTGGTTTTCGCTGGAGCGAGATGCGCCGCTAGGGTCGGACGCGCTGGCACATCCGTGGCCGCGAGGTCTACTCTACGCTTTTCCCCCCTTCCTCTGATGCGTCAGGTGTTGGCCAGGATCAGAGCAGGGGCTCACAGGGTGATTCTGATCGCCCCCAATTGGCCATCTCAGAGCTGGTTCTCAGATCTGGTCTCACTGCTGGACGGCCAGCCTTGGACCCTCCCTCTGAGGAGGGATCTCCTATCTCAGGCTCACGGGTTGCTGTGGCACCCCAAGCCGGAAGCGTGGAGACTGACGGCTTGGCCCCTGAACGGGCACGTCTCCTAGAGAGCGGCCTGTCAGGCGCAGTTATAGAGACTGTTCAGGCTGCTAGAGCTATGTCCACTAGGTCGTTGTATACACTAAAGTGGCGTGTGTTCAGCACATGGTGCAGAGACAGAGGCTGTGATCCTCTAGTCTGCCCTATTGGCAAGGTGCTTGCTTTTCTGCAACACCTGTTTGATCAGGGTCATACACCCTCTACTCTGAAGGTGTACCTCGCAGCTATTTCAGCATGCCATGTTGGCTATGCTGGCGTTTCCCCAGGCGCTCACCCCCTTGCGTTGCGCTTCATGAAGGGCGTCAGGCAGCTTCGCCCCTCTTCCACACGTTCGGTCCCTACTTGGGACCTGGCCACTGTCCTACGCGGACTGGCTCTTACGCCCTTTGACCCCCTGTCGAGTGCCAGTCTATAGATGCTTTCCCTTAAGACTGCGCTTCTGCTCGCTCTGGTCTCGGTGAAGCGCGTTAGCGATCTGACTGCCCTGTCAGTCAGTCCTGACTGTCTTGAATTCACGCAAGATGACGCGCGGGTAACGCTGCGACCAAATCCCTTTTCTCGCCTGAAAGTGCTGTCTGCTGACCCTCGTTCGAGGGTCATTGAGCTCTCAGCCCTTCCTGAGACGAGTGGTTCTGTGCCCGTCACTCTGTGCCCGGTCAGAGCGCTTCGTGCCTATTTGACGCGTACGCAGAGCATCAGGAAGACGAACCAGTTGTTCGTCTGCCATGGCGAGCGTGCCAAGGGTCAGGCCTTGTCTACCCAACGCATGTCGCATTGGCTTACTGAAGCCATACGTCTGGCATATGAGGCGGCGGGTGCTCCTCCGCCTGCTCATGTCAGGGCGCACTCCACCCGTGGAGTGGCGGCTTCTTGGGCCTTCTGGAAAAGCGTCCCTATGCAGGATATCTGTCTGAGCGCTTCTTGGGCCTCAGGCAACACCTTCGCGCGTTTTTACGCATTGGACGTCACCAGGCCGGGTGTAGCAGAGAGTGTTCTCTTTGGGCCCGGCGGCGGTCCCATGGGTCTTCCCACCTCGGGCTCCTCGGTGTAGGGCTCTTGAGGCTTGGTTGTAGTGATCCATTCGTACGTTTCGGCTTCAAAACGAAAGAGAACGTTACGGATACTAACGTATCCTCGGTTCTCTGAGTGAGAAGCCGAAACGTACGCTTCGGGCCTCAAGTCGCCGACGCTGGCGAGCTTGGCAAAGAGGACCTGAAGCGTAAGCGCAGTCAATATATAGACTTTCTGACGTCACGCAGGGCTGTCTAAGTAGTTGCCTGCGCGCGTCAGAGCGCTTACTGCCCTTTTTTCAAAGGGTTGGTTAAAATTGACTTCAGAAAAAGTAGGAGATGATAGGCATCATCCATTCGTACGTTTCGGCTTCTCACTCAGAGAACCGAGGATACGTTAGTATCCGTAAAGTTTTCTTGTCAGACCACTTCAATCAAATCTGTATTTGTCTAGCGAGGGGGCTGGGTGTTTCTTTGCTCTCGTGAGAGTACCATTGACACTGCCAGTCAAAGGTCAAGAGTCCAGATGGAAGGAGAAGCCTATCTGAGAGAGAGAGAGAGGGAGGGAGAGAGAGATGGACACACATTTAATCATTACACCAATCCTGCAAATGATGCTAAAAAAGAAATCTTAATTTAATTAAGCGCTTTGCTTTTGGGAAATCTCCCACATTGTTAATTACCCTCTCCTCACTCTGGTGTGAGCCGACCAGACACCTTATGATATCTATGCCTTTATGTATTTGTATGTATCTCTCTCTCTCTCTCTCTCTCTCTCTCTCTCACTCTTATTTCTGCTTTTCTATCTCTCACTCTGTCGTCTCGCTTCTTTCCTCTCTTTTTTTCCTTTCTTTCTCTTTGTGTGTTATCCGAGCTGATCGAGTGGCAGCGAATATGGTTTCTCAGCCTGTGACTGTGCCAGTGTGCACTGTGCCTCCCTCTCCTGCCCACATTGCACAAGTCTCCCCTATTTACAGCCTTCTCCAAGTCATGACTCAACGCGTTGCTCAGCCGTTACCCACAACGCTCTCCGTCCTCACTCCAGCCAAGCCGTACTGGCATGCCTGCTCCACCGACGTGCCGATGCAACACGTAGTGTGCCAGAGGACAGGGGCACACGCGAGCCCTCCTGCCCTCAGTGGGGGGGAATCGGTGTCATGGCCTGAGGTGAGGAGAGGAGAAAGTGATGGACAGCAGGAGGGGGAGAAGAAAAAAAAAAGATGGCAACGCACTCACTCAGTCTCACTGCTTCGATCGATTCCTTCTCTCACGTGTGTTTTTCTCTCCCTCTCCCTTTCTCTCTCTCTCTCTCTCTCTCGCTCTCTCTCACACACACACACACACACACACACACACATACACTACTCTCACTACACTGGCAGTGTCATGGTAACATACTGTAGGCTGCCTTGATGTCTTTGGCAGGGGTGTAGAATAAATCAGAAAAGCCAATTCTAAAGGCTTCTTACACAAAATGAAAAAAAAAAATGAAAACAAAAATACATACAATAGCTCATGTCTGAAACTACTACTCCTGAAACTACTACTCTACTGAGCCATGTCCTAACAAGTGTAGGCAAAAGCAGTGGGGCTGTATGGGTGTGGATGGCGGAGGATAAAAGCTTAGAGCTCCAATGGGAGGGAGTGAAAGGAAGCAGGTGAAACAGCAGCCACCTTACCTCATGTCTGTTCAACTCTGGCTTGACCACCTGCCATCATAGCACTGCGTAGCTTTTTTCACGTTGCACTCACTATTGGCCCCTGCAGTGTCAGTGAGAAGCCCTGTGTGTGTGTGTGTGTGTGTGTGTGTGTGTGTGTGTGTGTGTCTATATATACAGGGTTGGTGGGGCAACATTTCACCCGGGTCCTAAATCTTTCCCATGTGACAGTTTAACGGCGGCTGGTACGTTTAGCAGCCGAGGCGTCTTGCTGAGGCAGCAGGATCTCCCACAGTGCTAGAGGGCAGGGTGGGTGGGGGTCGGTGTAGGGGGGTGAGTCCCTTAGCTGGCAAGGGGTCCCTCAGACATGGGCAGAAAGGTAGAGATAGAGAGAGTTGTGATAAAGAAAAGAAGACACTACAGTTGAAAAGCGTAAAGGAGCAGATGGAACAGAAAAAAAGAAAAAAGAAAGGCATGAAACATCTGTACAAGTAGAGAACAAGAAGATAACGGCATTCTGATACCTGAATAATAATGGCATATTGAATCAGAATATGTGGACAGAGTCAGAATCCATAGATAAGATGGATGAGTGTTGGTTTGCTAGACACATGCATGTAATCTACCTTTGAATCACCTGGCCTTCCACCCCAGCAGTTTTGACTTTAGAAATGTTATGTAACTGCACACAATACCAGGTTACACATAAGTCATAGACTACAGTATGACTCAGGCTTGTTACTGGAATAGCATGTTAAGAACATTTTTACTGAAAATGTTCAGATTTACTCCCTAGAGGCACACCAGGCAACAATTATAGTTTTGCTTTTGCAAGAAGTAAAATCTCCTTAGTTTGCCTTGTCTCATGTCCTTGTGTCCTTCTGTTTCTGCCAATGTGAGCATTCTATGCAGCTATAATCTGTTGGAAATCAAATTCGTCAGATTACAAAATATATAAAATTGTATATAATTAAACACTTTCTGGAACACAAATTGGAGGGCAATTTTTCAAGACTAGTACATTTACTCCTGCACTTCTAAATGAGACTAGTACATTTACTCCTGGGCAATGTTGCTAAGCTAGGAGACTCAGATGAACATTCTAGAGAGAAGGGTATTCCAGGCACTGGGAAGTAAAATCTCCAGCTATTTGACTTGTCGATGCAAAAACGCATGGAACTGTATATTTGTGTGTAATCTTTTTCACAGATGAAGCTGAGTGAGTGTAATCTAACGCAAAAAAAACATTAATCAGAATGTGAGATTGTTCAATCTATGCTCTTCTTTAAAATGTCAAATTTATTACAATTACATTTAAATTACATTTAAATTCTTTAAAACTTTAAAGTATCTCCAAATATAAACACACACCTACACATATGTGTGTGTGTGTGTGTGTGTGTCTATTAACATTTGGTTACTGTGGTTTTTTGTGTGCGCCTGTGTGTGTGTGTGTGTGTTTGTATGAATGAATGAATGAATGAGCTGTGCACATGAAGAGTGACTGCAGTAGAGCACAACCCTGTGTCGACAGACACTAACCTACTTTCCTCAAGGCTACTCAACCACTGAAGGAGCACAGGAAAAGATGCTGCATTTCTCTCTCATATCTCTCTCTCTCTCTCTCTAGCCCTCCACTCTGTGCAGAGTGCCCTGCGCACGCCCTCACCTGCTTGTTTGTTCAAGTCTTTGCTTTCTTCTCTCCCCATCTCTCTTACCTTTCTTTTTCAGTCTTCTCTCTTTCTTTCATTCTCTAGTTTTGCTTGCATTCGTTTTTTTTTCACCCTGTGTGCACTCACCTACCTGCTTCCTTCCTTTTCACCCAATTGGTCAACACACTTATGCCATATTCTTGGGAGTGCTTCATTACACGCACACACATCTCACACTCAGTGTTTCTTGCCTTCCTCTGTCATATACGTAGATGGACCTGCTCTAGTGCTCTCTCTCTCTCTCTCTCTCTCTCTCTCTCTCTCTCTGTCATGTCCCTCTTCCATTTTCTCCTTCTCTTTTCCTGTGTAAATTCTCTCCCTCTCTTCTCTCTCTTTTTCTCGCCCTCTTCCTTTATCACCATTTCTAATCCTGTGTACATTCTCTCCCTCTCCTGTGTCTCTCTCTTTTTCTCTTTCTCTTCCATTTTGCCCATCTTATCTCACCCTGTGTTCATCCTTACAGTTTCCTCTCTTACTTCTCTCTCTCTCTCTCTCTCTCTCTCTCACTGTTTTTCTCGCTGTCAGTCTAAAGACGTGCTGATATTGCAGCAGGCTGCCACTGAGTTAAGAATGAAGAGGACTCGGATGATTGATGTGCAGCACTCATGCAACAGCCAGCACCAAAAGGCAGCAGATTGGGGGAAAATAGAGAACACACAGCGAAAGGAGGGAGGGATGGAGAGAGGAGGGGTAGGATAGGGAGGGATATAGAGGGGAGGGGGTAGACAGTGAGAGGAAGGGAGGGATAGAAAGAGGGGGGGAGGAGAGACAAGGAAGGCAAACAATGCAAAAAACAAGAGTAGGAGCAAGGGTGGAGTGTACTGTAAGTAGGCTTTGCGAATTACAAGAATAGGAGGATTGAGAGAGAGAGATAGAGAGAGAGAGAGCGAGAGAGAGAGAGAGAATGACAAATGAAAAGGGAGGGGCTGGAATAGTAAGATGGCATGAGAAGCATAGAAGACAGATAGATGGATAGATAGATAGACAGATAGATAGATACGCTACACACACACACACACACACACACACACAATTTTCCCAGCTGCATCTATCATCTCATTTATATGGGATTCATATCTACGCCCTTACTGTTTGCATCTATTTATATATGTCACCAGAGAGAGTGAAAGAGAGAAAAGGGGGAAAGAAGGATGGAGGAGGTAGTGGCAAAAGGAGGAGAAGAAAGAGGGAGGGAATAATAAAGAATAAAGCAAACAAGAGCGACTCATTTGTTCCGCCACAGTACACAAACATTTGTCTTGGAGGCCGGGGAAGAAAAGAGAAAGGAGAGAGGAAGAAAGAGAGAGAGAGGTGGAAGGAAGGAAAGAGAGAGAGGGGGGAAAGGGTGGGAAAGAGAATGCAAGATGGAGAGGGACTGAGAGAATGAGGGAGAGATGGAGTGTGGGATGTGGAGATGCTGGAGCAGAGGGAGGAGATGAAGGGAGAACAGACCTGAGTAAAAAATGGATGGAGGGGGCAGTCAGAAAGAAGGTAAAGAAAAACATGCACAGTGAGTAAGAGGAGGAGAGATGATAGAAGATCCATCCTGAGCAATGAAAATGGAAGCTGGAACTCAGTAACTCACCACTCCCCCCACCTCTCTCCGGCTGTCCACCATCAGCAACTCCCAGCATGCCTCTGGGCACACACACACACACACACACACACACACACACCAGAGCGTACTAAAACATCTGACTCATGGGGAAACAAGTCAAGTCATCCAACATGCGAACACCAGAGGATAATGTTTATGCCTTCAGACAGCTTGCAATCTATATCATTTCTCCCAGTGGTCATTTACTGTAGTCTGGTACTACAAGTCTTTGCTGTTTCTCTTAAAGGAGCCTTCCCTGCCATGCCAGTGTTGATTTTTTTTGGTCAGCCCACATAGCCATTATTAATGGGCACTTACATGTTCCTTGCATTATTCTATCTATCTATCCATTTATCTATCTATCTATCTATCTGTGTGAGTGTGTGTGTGTGTGTATGCAATGCTGAGTGTTATTTCCCTGGCAGCAATGTAGCCTACAGGTTTGATTTTATAATGCTTTACTTATGAATTAGAATTTTAACTGTTATGAAGTGGTGGTGGCAAGCATGCTAGTTTTTTTCTGAATATTGTGAGCTATAGTTATTGTAGTTAAAAGACGGTATCAATGCATTATAACAAGTAATATATGTATTTATAATGCATTAATGAACGTGAAAATGTGTGTTTAAAATGACATTACAAGAAGTGTTTCCCAGATGGTTAATGCGTTGTGTGTCTTAAAACAGCACAGTCCATTTATTACCAGCAACTCAAACACGCAATTTCAACTCTCGCTAACTTTGTTTATGCTGTCTTTGCTGCCAACCTCTTAAGAGCCTCTTTTAACTGCATGGGCCACAACATTATCATCTCTCTTTCTCTCTCTCTCTCACACACACACACACACACACACACACACACACACACATACTCTTAGTAGCTCCTGGAGTTTTCCTCTGAGAGCAACACAAAGATTGTGACTAGAGTTGAGGAGTTATGCCTGAAGAGATGGCACACAGACACACACACACACTGTGCACACACACATTCACAAACATACCTCACA
>JAGFZM010002630.1:433-20641 GCA_017657215.1 Limnothrissa miodon | reverse complement strand
ACACACACACACACACACACACACACACACACACACACACTATTGTCTGCAGGTCTAATGAGCACTATCAGTTCTATCAGCAGCCCAATCCCATTCATTTCCTCCTCTGGAGGAGACACAATGATACACCCCACACACTTACCCCCCATCCTGTGCCTGATGAAGCTGATACTGTATGATCCACCGTTCTTATTGTGTTGTTTGTTTACCCCTCCTCCCCAACACACACACACACACACACACACACATACACATGGACATACATGCAAATGCACATGCACACAAACATGCTAACACACCTTACACAACACACATTACTGCACACACATGTACCAACACATGCACACTTACACACACATTACTACGCGCGCACACACACACAATTTTCTCTCTCTGCAGCTGCGGAGCTCGTTCAACAAGGCCTTCAGCAAGAAGGGCTCCAAGCTCTCCGCCTCGTACGCCGACATCGAGGAGATCGCCACGCCCGAATCGTCCGCCCCGTCTTCACCCAAAGTGCGCCACGACCAGGAAACCTCCTCGACATTGCTCAAACCCTCCACTTCTCCATCCTCCTCCGGGTAAGAGAACCGCCACCACCAGAGTTGGGAAGTACCGTAACTAAGTTCCAATACTCAAGTACTGTACTTAAGTAGCTTTTTCAAGTATCCACACTTTAGTCATAGTGTTCAGTTAAGGCTGCTGTGATTCATTGTGTCCACCGCTGTGGTCAAGAGCCTTTTTAAACCCACAACCTCCTTTGACCTTTGACCCTGGCCAATGACAAGACCTACCTACCTGTTGAAATATTGGTTGCATAAAAGACTTGGCCTTGTTTTTAAGCACACTGAGTCCAAAGAACATTAAATGGGCTACTGTCAATTAAATTTCACCAAGAATATTCTGAAACTGACCTACAGTATCAGACAGCAAACTTCAGAAAATGGACCTGCATAATGTCACAAAATGCCACTACCATAATGTCACATAATTAAATTCCACTACTGTATTTTTTAGAAATGTAAATGCCACTACTGTAATGTCACAAATGTGCCACTATTGTAACCCCCCCCCCCTCTCCATCCTTCTCACTCTCCCCCCTCATGCTCTCCCTCTCCCTCTCTCTCTCATCCCTGTTGCTCGGTGTCTCTTCCTCTCTTCTAGAGGTGGGGTTGAGGGTGGGGAGGGTGAGGAGAAGGTGGTGTCAGAGCTGCGCTCGGAACTCTGGGAAAAGGAGCGGAAACTGACTGACATTCGCTTGGAGGCGCTAAGCTCCGCCCACCAACTAGAGCAACTGCGCGATGCCATGTCCCACATGCAGGTGTGTGTTTGTGTGTTTGTGTGCACACGGATGTGTATATAAATGTGTGTGTGCACAAGTGTGTGTGTGTGTGTGTGTGTGTGTGTGTACAGTATCTAACTATCATTGACGCAGAGAGCACACCCCTTCTGCATTGCTGCCCTGTCTTTCAGGAAACGGTGGAGAACCTGAAGGCTGAGAACGACCAGCTGAAGACCGGCTCCTCCAGACCGCCTAGCTCCACCTCCCAGTCATCAGGCCTCATGTCATTGGGTGCCTCGTCGCCACGGCAATCGGTGGCGGCATCACTGCCCAAGACACTCAGCATGGGCTTGGGAGAGAGTGGAGGAGCACCAGGTAAGATTGACTAAGGACACACACACACACACACTACTACTACTGATACTTCTAGTACTACTAGTAGTAGTACATCGTCAGACACAGATATTTCACGCACATAAAATACACAAATAGTCTTTTAACTGTTTACAGTAAGCACACTCACACACACACACACACACTACTACATCAAAAAAGATGAAGATGTTTCACAGACATAATACACGCAACCTTAAAGCCACTATGTGTAGGATTTATCTTCTATTTATCTTCGTCTTTTATTAAAAATACATTTTTTCTTTTAAAAATATAATGTAAAACGATGGTAATTACCTCCATGAATAAATTGTAGTGTTCCCATAAACTTGGTAATTTCCATTTATATATAGATGTGGCTGGGTACCAAATGAGAATATCCATTTTGCGCCGCCATTTACAAAATGAGTACCATGGGAAATGAGGACCGTGGGAAGGGAAGGGCTAATACATTTTATTCAAACGTGTGCAGTATACCACTTCGCCTATAGATGGGAGAAATTCTCATACGAAAAAAATAAAACTTACACATAGTGGGTTTAAAGGTACAATGTGTAGCATTTGTAGCTGTTCATAATCTAATCATAATCTTACCCCTTCACAAATATGTGCTTTTTCATGAATTCTAAATGGTCGATTTATATAGGCATGAATGGGTGGCGTTGCTCCATAGTCATTCGCCATCTTGAAATACATTAGCCAGTAAGGGACATAATAGGCTACATTAATGCTACATTAGTAGGAAGCATTAATGTAGCCTATTATGTCCCTTACTGGCTAATGTATTTCAAGATGGCGAATGACTATGGAGCAATGCCACCCATTCATGCCTATGTAAATCGACCATTTAGAATACTTGAAATTTATGGTGGTCGTAAATATTCATGAAAAAGCACATGAAGGGGTAAGATTATGATTAGATTATGAACAGCTAAAAATGCTACACATTGTACCTTTAACCTCAACTCTACTTAAACGTAAAAACTAACATGTGTTGACACAACAGACATAACTTGCAGTAACTGTAAGTGTGCACACACACACACACACACACAGACACACACTAAATATTTTCAGGTTGTAATGATAGAAGTTTGCTCAAACAGTTGTTCTCACCTTCCCATTGTATTGCTCCAGCAGTGCTGGAAATCAGTGTCTTGCCCCAGGGCATCATGTGATTGTGGGTTAGGGAGGGGGAGACGGGGGTGCCGGGTTATGAAGACAAATGAAACACTGTGTTCCTCGTTTCTCATAACGATTGCCCAGTCCTACCCAATACTTGTACACACACATCATCCTCAGATGCCAGTGTGAAGAGTAATGTTCACTCTAAAGCGTGAGAATCACCATAGAGTGCAGGACATCTCTGCATCCACAGCCCTAGTGCTGTCCTGAGCCATAGCGGAGAAATATGGCCACATGAATCACAGGTGTAAATATGTCTGTGTCTCTGCGTCTGAGTTTGGCTCTTAGTCCCAACAGCCTCCCCCCTTTCTCTCCCCCTCTCTCCCTCCCTCTCTCTCTCTTTCCTCCTCCTCTTCTCGCTCCCTCTCTCTCTCCTCCTCTCTCCCTCTCTCGCTTCTCCTCTCTCTCTCTTTCTCTCTCTCTTTCTCAATTTATTTCAGGCGAGCTTTATTGGCACAACAAATGGGTTGTATTGCCAATGTATAACATTTAAACAATACTGAACGTACATGTATCCGTGACATTTATACATACAAACTAATTTGTGTGCGTGAGTGAGGTGAGTGTGTGGGTGTATTCTGAAATTGTGCGAACAATGTAGGTGATGTCCATCCACTGTCTGTTACTTCATGGCATCCAGTGATTCTCTCTCTTTCTATCTCTCTCTCTCCATCTCAGATCTCCTCCCATCATCCACCCTAGGTCTGCTGTCCCAGAGGGAGGAAGGTCAGGTGCGGGTGGTGGTGAGAGTCCCAGACCAAAGAGACATCTTCAAAGAGGTCAGCAGCTCCACCTTTTTACCTTTTTTTTGTTTTTTTTTGTTTTTGCCTTTAGTCAGGTAGGACAGTGAACAATGACAGGAAATGAGTGGGAGTGAGAGATGGGGTATGGTCGGGAAATGATCTTGGGTCCCCGTGTTTATGGTATGATGCCACAGCCAACTGAGCCACTGCACCCCCACATGCACACCTCTATTTCAGGGTCTTAAATCAGAGTTGATTTTGATGCGCTTATGGCCTAGAAAAATAAGTTGCCCTCAGCAGACAGCCATGCAAATGTGCAGCAAACAACAAAGTAATCTATTGGACCAAACCATTAGCAAGTAAATGTGTTTTACCCATGTCTCTGTTGGGTGCCTTTAGGAGAAACAGCTGGACTTCTACATCGGAGCGGTTCGGATCAACCAGCAGACTAACTGGACCTCACTGGACACAGCCGTCAGCCAAGTCCTCAGGGTATGTCTCCTCTTCTCTCTCTCTCTCTCTCTCTCTCTCTCTCTCTCTCTCTTTCTCTCTCTCTCACACACACACACACACACACGCTCCCTTTGCCTCTCTCTTTCTCTCCCTCTGTTTCTGCACCCCCTCTCTCTCTCTGTCTCTCTCTCTCCATTCTGCTCTGTTTCTGTGACCTCCCTTTCCCCTTCTCATATCAGTTCTCATCAGCTGCTTACTGTAGCATCTCTTCCCAAGATTGTATCTGCTCAGTAATAATGAAAGACTGAGGGGGGGTGGGGGGTGGGGGTTAGGGCAAGCTAGCCCTAACCTTAACCCCAACCCTAGCCCTAGCTGTAGGGGGCAATAAAAGCACCCTAGGCTTTAAATGAATGATCCTCATCAGACCCATTCACTCCTCTGTCACATAATAAACCCACTGGGTAGATTCAGATCCCCCTCTCCCTTTCTCCTCATCAATCTCTACATCTCTCTCTCTCTCTCCATCTCTCTTTCTCTCTCTCTCTCTCCTCTCTCAAGTAATAAAAACACTCATACTGTATAACACAGCGCCCTCTCCCTCTCTTGTCAGTCTCTCTTTCCCTTCGTCAGCCTCTCACTCTCTCCTCAGTCTCACAATAAATCCACTCACCCAACACCACATACTTCCCTCTGGCTCTCTTCTATCACATAGTAAATCCACTCATCCTACACAAGGTGCGCCAGTCATACTCTCTCCTCTGTCACATAGCAAACCTACTCATCCAACACAGCATTCTTTACTCTTTCTTCTGTCTCACAATATACCCGCTTATTCAACACCGCATAGAATCACATCCCCATTTGGCCAATCTCACTCACAGGGATCAAAACAGCTTGGCAGAGGTCATATAATCTTTACAATGGCTTTGTTCTTTTCCACGCTGAACTAAAGCTTAACCTGCTTCATAATGCCATATATGATTTGTTTTTATGGTTATGGTTTATTTCCATTTGTTTTATGAATTTTACTCAGTCATTTTCAGTCTTTAATTGGAGTTGATACGCTTAGTTTGGAAATGTGTTCTATGTGAGTTTGAATGCTATTATCCTGCGTTCTCTGCATTCTGTTGGATAGGTTATGGCCATTCGTGTTGCAGAGTAGAAGATTTTACTGTTCACAGGCCATTAACACATTAACTTAGGCCATTAACGCAGTAATTTTGAAACTACACGTCTTCAGTCTGATAAAACACATTCATTCTTGATATGTGAGTGTTCATACTTGTTGGAGGTGGAGTAGTCTTGGAGTTGGCTGGAGTTTTCTGACCCTGTGTGTTTTTGTGTCTGTGTCTCTCTGTCCGTCTGTGTGTGTGTGTCCGTGCATGTGTGTGTTCGTCTGTGTGTGTGTGTGAGTGTATTATTATGTGTGTGTGTGTGTGTATATCTGTCTGTGTATGTGTCTGGGTGTTTGTGTTTATCTCCGTGTGTGTGTGTTTGTCCATGTCTGTGTGTCTATCTTTGTGTATGTGTGTGTTTGTGTCTATGTGTGTGTGTGTGTGTGTGTGTGTGTGTGACTTGAGCAGGAGTACCTGTCTCTGGTGGACCCCAGCTCCAGCCTGGGTCTGTCTGGGGACTCCATCTTCAGCTACAGCATGGGCCACTACCGCCGAATGCAAGGGGGAGACACTCCAGAGACTCCTCCAGTACGCTGCGTCACCAAGAGCTCCAGCTGCGTCAGTATCGCCCTTAAAGGTGAGTGCACAGAGAGAGGGGTGGGAGGGAGGAGTATGGAGAAAGAAAGAGAAAGAGATAGAGAGAGGTAGGGGTGAGAGAGCAAGAAAGAAAGAGGCTGTGTGGCGTTTTAAACAACAGTGTTTAATGCCAGCACTGTGTACCAACACCCATGTGCTTTTGAGAACCTACACACTACACAGACAGGTTAAGCTGAAGGGGTTTTTCTTCTTTCTTAATGAAATAGAAAACTTTCAATGTGGCCTGGTAACTCAGGCTTACCAAAGCATGTAGCAGATATAATCATACATTTACCAACATCTGATTTCATAAATTAGTTCATCTGTCTCCTGGGCACAGCATGGCTGGGGTGAGTTGTGTTGTGTGTCTAACGTGTGACACAGTGAAATGTACTGTTTTGTGGGCTGGAGCTTGTGAGGCCTCCAGGATGGCAATGCAATCCCTCTGACAACTACAGCAACTTCAGAAAGTTGGATGATGAGGCAAGGTCAAGTTAAGTTCCTCTGGCCACTGTTATAGGTGTTAAAAGTTTGACCAGACCATTATTGACCCACACACAGTGACACTGCAGACTCCTCCTCGTCCCTTAAATACACACACACACACACACACACACACACACACACACACATCCCTTTCCTGTCCCTAGTCCAAAGGTTTAGGATTCCCTCTCCTCTTGACACGAGTGTGTGAGCGTGTGTGTATATGTGTGTGCGAAAGCATGTCACTAAGCCAAGGCACGCCTTTGTGCCCAGAGCTCTCTAGTGTTTCTTAACCAGTAACAGTCACACACGCACACACATATTGCCATTCCTTCCATGATCCGGAGGCCAGAGATTCCTGCTCTTCCCGGCGGGAGAGTCGCCCAAAGTTCGACTCGGCTCGACTCAACTGCGTGCTCCCTTTTGTGCCCGCGTGGGCAGTCAGCAAGCCACGTCCGTCTGGATGCCCAGAGAAGCATTCCCGCGCCCATGGTGTGCAGGCCTGGGATGCCTGTCCTGGTGTGAGACTGATGGATGGGACTGGCTCGAGGCAGACTTGGGAGGCCTGGGAGCGCAGGATGATCCACCTGGCAGGCCGGGAATGCCGCTAACCAGGCGGGAAGCCTCCGGGCAGGCATGGAGGGGAAGAGACGGAAAATACTATCCCTCTGTCCCCATCAGTGTGTCTGTGTGTGTGTGTGTGGACAAGCTCCAGATGGTAATGTCCTCAGGCAAACACAGCAGCCACACACACATACACACACACACTCATATTCCCATAAAGTACCTGATACCCCACTCTTTGGGATGATATGACACCCTGGAAGAGGGGAGGTGACACGTACCCACCCGAGTAACATACCCCCCTCCACACACACACACAGACACACACACACACACACACACCCTTATGTGCGTCTGCCCCAAACTCTCAGCCCCCCACCGCATCCCATCCTTCTGTCCACCTACACCCACACACCCCCGTCGTGGCCCACTCCACCCCCCTGCTGGTTTTCAATCTGGGGGGAGGGGTGGAGAGTTAAGTGGTGTTATTCTGGGCTCAGACTGTCCATAGTCACAGTTGTTTATGAGGGGACATGTGATCAGGTAAGAGACACGCAGAGGAGCAGCAGATACCCACAATCCTTTGCCAAGACCCAACACTCATGGAATATTTACACCTTGCTGGAATTTGGAATGTTCTGGCCCACAATGGAACCATTCCAGAACCATTGCGGCCCGTGTTTGGCCAGGAGCTGGCTCAGATGAGACGCAGAATCAGCTGTTTTAACAGGCGTAACACAGAGAGAGCCTGTAGGGGAGGGGATGGGGGAGGGAGGGAGTTCATGCCTCAGCTTGTGCCTGGATCTTTGAGTCAGTTTGTCATGATCTGACCCCTGTGCTTAAATTAGCCCTCTCTCAACTCCTCAGACCACAGCTACACTGACTGCCTCAGGGCTTGTATTTGGCCTTTCATTCTGGTACTGAAGGAATTAGGCTCCCCCCTGGGGTGCAAATTATCAAATATTTCCCTCAGTTTTTCACTTGTGTGTCTACAAAACAAGAGGACAAAACTCAAATCTAGTCTTGGACACCAAAAAGGCTAGAAACCTCTGACCAACATACAAAAATCATGTCTTCAACTTGTTGCATTATAATAATTGTTCTGTCGGAGGCGCCGTGGCTCAGCGGGCTAAGGTGTCGTGCCATGACTCCGGCGGCCCAGGTTCGAATCCGACCTCCTTTGCCGATCCAGCCCCAACTCCCTGCCTGTCTCTCCACTATCACTATCCAAATAAAAGGCAAAAGCCCCCAAAAATATCTATCAATAAATAAATAATTCTGTTTTGTCAGTTTTTACAATAGGAGAAATGTTGATCACCAGAGAATAATGGTAATCATATAATTCTAACATATTATTTAAATATCCACCTGACAAGACATAAAATCAATCACTGGAACATCAGAAAGTATAGACTGTCTAGCGAACCGGCAGCTAACATTTAAGTCAGTAAACTGAAAGTGAGCTTCTAGGCTCCATTTATTGATAGGTGTCGTTTTCCTAATCTCTTGTATCAAATGTTCTCGTTCTTTTTTCCTACCAGCAACAGAATTGTTGATTCTCATCTTTTTTTTCTCCTTAAAAAAGTTTGGTTGCATAGCTTCTAACACTCTGTCTCCTCGGCCATGTTTTTGTTGTTGGTCCTCAGGTCTGCATGAGAAGTGTGTGGACAGCTTGGTGTTTGAGACTCTCATCCCGAAGCCCATGATGCAACACTACATCAGCCTGCTGCTCAAACACCGTCGCATCATCCTATCCGGGCCCAGCGGCACCGGCAAGAGCTACCTGGCCTCCCGCCTCACAGAGTACCTGGTAGAGCGCAGTGGGCGCGAGCCCTCCCATGGCATTTCCGTCACCTTCAACATGCACCGGCAGTCCTGCAAGGTTAGCATGGTGGTTAGCATAGCGCCAAGTAAATGCAGTCCTAAAAGGTGAACCAGCGCTCATCAAAAATCTCTCAGCTCCCGCAGTGCCATTAGGATCCCAAATTACTTTACACACCTTTCAAAGGTCTCCTTCCAAAATAAACCGTTTAAGACTTGATGTTTTTACATCACCATAGGTCAGCCCAAGTTGTATTTCTATGCTCAACTTCAAAATGTTCTCCTACCCCTGTAGTCTGTATTCGCCTGTGATAGAAAACTGCCGGGAAAAACGAGCGAATCGGAAAAGCCGTACAAATGTACGTCAATTTGAACATTAGCTATGCAGTTAACCCGCCCTCAAGAAAACGTGAGGCTGCCTGCAGACAGACCCACTAGAGGGAGCGTCACAGTGTTGTTAGCCAATTAGAGGCGATACATTTGCATATCATTAATATTCATAAGAATCCTCTCGAGCTATTCCTGCTCTCGTTTTCACCTAACTAAAATAGCTTGAAACAAGACAACCACAGCATATTTTTTGTCGAAACCAACTCTCATGACATTATTTTAGACAAGAGACCACCACAAAATTAATGGAAATACGATGGAATGAGACCTTTCAAGAATAAGTCAGGCAGTCCCCAATCAGTAACAAAAGTCAGACTATGTCAAGAATTTACATGTTTATTTAATAATATGTTCTTAAATTGCAAGTGCACTCCAGTCAACAAAGATTTAGTGTTGTGTAATGGTATTAGTAAAAGTATAAGATGCTGTATTTGTTCATTGGGAAATAATTTGGCCTAGGTTTTCTCTGTAAATGTGGATATAGTAGATATGTTCCAAGTTCATCATCTAGGTTTATGTGGACACTGGAAAATTCAGATTGGAATCTGAACTGAATCATGGCTGACATCATCCTATAATTACCTCACTTCCTCTTTCCTTCCCCCGCCCCAGGATCTGCAGCTGTACCTCTCTAACCTGGCCAATCAGATTGATCGGGAAACCAACACAGCTGAGATCCCATTGGTGGTCATCCTGGATGACGTGCACGACGCCGCCTCCATCAGCGAGCTGGTCAATGGTGCTCTGACCTGCAAATATCACAAATGGTGAGCAGCGCAGTGCTGGCCACAAATAGGCACCCACGTTTCCGCTTTCGGCAGCAGCGGGACAAATATAGCTCTGTGTGTGCACGCATCCCAAACCTGTCTGAGCACCCCTCGTAAAACCACCATTTACTACAGAAAAGGGTGGAAATGTTACAGCTGTAAAGCTTTTTTAAGACCTGTGGAGAATATGAAAGAAAGCTTCATCAGTTTTAAGTGGAAATGGCAATATCAGAATCTTATATCTTGACCTGTGGGTGCAACTGTAACTGTGAACTAGAATTATACGATTCAGTGCATGTGTTTCTCTTCACAAGCTTTCACTTGTCAAGAGTGAATCTTTCTTCTACCTCCATGAAAGACCCTTTCAGTGTGAGATGCTGATTGCTTTATGTGTTGTCCAATGTTGTGTTTTCTCAGTCCCTACATCATTGGAACAACCAACCAGCCCGTGAAGATGACCCCCAACCACGGACTTCATCTCAGCTTTAGGTACGGCACACCATCAGTGTCCACTCTAAGAAGACCTTAAAAAGTTGTAATAGCTCCATAGTCTGAGTTCATTTCTTTGTTTTATTGATAACGTTCAGGGCCCATTGCCCTTATTTACATTCACACATAGCAAACGTATCCAATTCAAATTACATATCAATTACATTAGGTCAGGCCTCCGCTATAGCAATTTAGAACTCACAATTTCTAGGCTCCTTGCAAGCTAGCTAGGTTCCTTAACCCGCATGCTACCACTGCCCCCTTCACTATGAGTGTGCGTCCTTCTCTCTCTTCAGCCTCCCTATAGCCTCAGAATAAAAACAAAACCCTTAAACTTTTTCAGGAGATGCGATACAAACTAAACCTGTCACCCAAGTCTGGGTCATTTCCCGTCATTTGACAGGGTTCATAAATATCAAGTCAAGTCAAGTCAGTTTTATTTGTCAATTTCTTCACATGTACTTTACATACAAAGGAATCGAAATTGCGTTTCACACTTGTCCCATGCGTAGACGTTGACGACAATAAAGTGCAGATGCACGACAAAAAAAACAATTCTAAACAATAAGGTAATGTTAAGTAAAAAAAAGTGCAAGTAGGCTTAAGGCATTATACTTAGGTAAACATACAGTATATATAAGACAAGACATAACATAAAGTAAGTGTTCCAGCAGCGTTGGTTTGTTGTCTTAGTGCAACACAAGATTGTGAAATATAGGATTGGCATTTTGGCGCATAATCCCATGATCCAATATTTAAGTAATGGTGGCTTTGGCCAGCATGCCAGTCAGTTAGCAGTGTCTCTCTCTGGTGTCTGTGAGAGGCTATCACCTTCTCCTCGCCATCTGCCGAGAATCTTTCCCGCTGCCGCCTCCTCTGAGATGGTATAGATCTGCAGTCACTAGTGCATGGTGGCAACACGCGGGGCCTAGCAATCTCACTCGATCCTGATTGTCTTGTGTTATGGATTAGAGCTGGTAACTGGACATTGATTAGTCAATCCCAGACTCTGGTGCCCCACCCGTGTTTTGGCGGGTGGCATGAAATGGTCGTGCACTGTTCCATCACTGAGCCTGTGTGATAGAGGAGCCTCTGGGTTGATATAGTGTTTTTGCCAAAGTGACTGACATAGTGTTATTGCTATAGGGACTGACATAGTGTTATTGTCAGAGTGTAGCTCCTAGGCCCAGAGAGGCTACGGGAATGTTAGCTGCATTTAGCACAGGACTGTTTACTGTATAGCTGATCCTTCAAAAAGCCAATAGTCTTCATTGTTTTTTAATACACACATGCCGTACACACAGACACACACACACACACACACACACTTACAGTCTGTCTTTCTGTGTCTCTAACACACGCATACACACATTCTCTCTCACACACACACTCACACATACATAGGCGTGCAAACACACACACAAACACACATTCTCACTGGCTGTTTCTCAGTCAATAGTCCCTCAACAGTATGCTGGTCTAATCTATCTCCCATACTGTACTGACTTTGATGTCTAGCTGTTTCTCCGTCAGGATGGTTGGCTAACCTATCTCCTTCATTCCCAGTACTCTACAACTGTACTGACTTTGCTCCCTGATGTCTGTCTGTTTTCCGTTAGTAGTCCCTCTTTAGTATGTTTGTTTGGCTAATCTATCTCCCATACTGTACTGTACTGTACTGACTTTGACGTCTGACTGTCTCTTCATCAGTATGGTGGGCTAACCCATCTATTTCATTGCCCATACTGTACTTTACTGACTTGGCTCCCTAACATCTGTCTCTTTCCCCATCAGGATGGTTGGCTCATCTACCTCTTTCATTGCCCGTACTGTACTGTACTTGTTTTGTTCCCTGACGTCTGTCTGTTTTCTCCGTCAGGATGGTCACCTTCTCCAACAACGTGGAGCCGGCCAACGGGTTCCTGGTGCGCTACCTGCACAGGAAGCTAGTCGAGGCGGAGGAGCCGCGGAGTCTGGCCAGCAAGGAGCTCCTGCGGGTGCTGGACTGGGTGCCCAAGCTCTGGTACCACCTGCACGCCTTCCTGGAGAAGCACAGCACCTCCGACTTCCTCATCGGTATGTACAGTAGAGCAAGCCCATTTGGGAGGGGATTTGCCTGGGTTGGAAGGAGATTTGTGCGCTTTAGGAGGTGATATGTGTGGTTTGGCAGTTGATTTGTGCGATTTTTTTTATTTGCTCGGTTTGGGAGTCGATATCTGAGGATTCAATATGTTGTGCTCCATGCTATGTGCATAGAGATGGGGAGAAAAAAAAATGACTTCGTGTTTTTTGGTGTTGAAGTGAAATGTATGAATTGTGTCAGTTTTAATTGTGCTATGACCTACACTTTTCTTACATTTTTTGATTAAAGAGAATTCGGGATGTATTCAGAATTGCCATGTCCATAGAGATAGGGAGAGAAAAAAATGACATTTACCACTTACCAGTTGATTTCAGAGGATTTGCTACACATAGACAGTGAGTGAGAGAGAGGGGAGATAACATGATACAGTAACAGGGTTTTTGCAGAGTAGAAATAATATTTCTGTATATTATTATATTATTCTATATCTTATTTTCAAAGACTTTTTTAGGACTCCACAGAAACAGGTGTGATAATGTTCTGTCAGTGTTAGTGAGTGAATGAGTGACTGTAAAGTTCTGTCAGTGAGTGAGTGAGTGAGTGTCTACATATCTCCCCTCTTAGCTTCCTACTCCCTACTGAGAGACCTGGTGCCTATTCCCCAAACCAGTGTCATGTTCCATGCTTGGGCTAGTGTTGCTGTGACTTCCGACATGTTTTCCATTTTTCTTCAAGTGAACTCCTGGGATCACATCTTACCAGTGATCTGATACTGTGTGTGAGAACTGTGTGTGATTAAATCCATTCTTCCTCTGTGCGTGTCTGTGTGTCCATGTGCGTGTAAATGTGCGTGTGTGCATGTGTGTGTGTGTATGTCCGTGCCTGGGTGTCTGTCCATCTTTGTGCTTCCATCCATGTGTGTGTGCTGCAGGCCCTTGCTTCTTCTTGTCCTGCCCCGTGACTGTTGAGGAGTTCCGCTCCTGGTTCATAGACCTGTGGAACCACTCCATTATTCCCTACCTGCAAGAAGGGGCTAAAGACGGCATCAAGGTAACTCCACTGGGCTGGTGGTCATCTTTGCTGGAAGTAACGCCACACAGCAGAGAGACATTCAACACTTTATCAAAGGGTTACACATACGCGATTGTTCACCCTTATACTCTGTAGCTACTTTACTCTCTGTTTGATAGAGATATTGCAATGCACCACTGACACAACTCTCTCTTGTGTGTGTGTGTGTGTGTGTGTGTGTGTGTGTCTATGTGTATTTGTGTGTGTGTTTGTTTCTTTCTGTGTGTGTATTTTTGTGTGTCTGTGTGTGGATTTGTTTGTGTGTGTGTGTTCCATGTGTGTGTGTTTCGATGTGCGTGTGTGTGTGTTTCCATGTGTGTGTCACTCAGGTGCATGGGCAGAAGGCTACGTGGGAGGACCCAGTGGAGTGGGTGCGAGGGACTCTGCCGTGGCCGTCGGCTCAGCAGGACCAGGCCAAGCTCTTCCACCTGCCTCCCCCAGCCACGGGTCCCAGTAGCCCGGGGCAACCAGGGGACGAGCGCCCACACAAGGAGACCCCACCCAGCGGCACCGAGTCCGACCCACTGGTGAGACATTGACCGCTCCTCAATCAAAATCACAGGTTTTATTGACCAAGTACACTTGCATATACAAAGAAATTTGTTTCCGCTAGGCGTTTTGCTCTGTAGACATGCAACAACTGGTGACCCAGTGCCTCTCCTCTCCCACAGATGGCTATGCTACTCAAGCTGCAGGAGGCTGCCAACTACATCGAGTCTCCGGAGAAAGAGCTGCCCACCCTATGAGCTCCTCCCAGTGGGCCTTATTCGGGCCAGACACGGGCCAGGCCTCAGCCACACCTGAGTCAGGGATCTGCGCAGCAGTCAGTTATCACCGCGGGAGACGGCTTTGTCAGAGTCTAGTCCTAGAGTGCACAGGGGGTTCCGGCTGTGATCTGGCTGTGTTCTGGCTCAGATGTGGCGCAGGTCTCCTGCTGTCTGAGCTGTGCCAGCGGGCCTGTAATATGAACTCTTAAAAGTCCTCATTATGTGTCCTTCAGTACTCAAGTATTGTACTGTCCTATCAAGATACGATTCCCTCTCGCTTACTTGCTCTCAGACAAATCGCCCCCATCTCTCATCTTCCCATCACCGTCCTCCCCTCCCTTTATCTCTTCAGCCATTTCAGTCATTGGTATGTGTTTACATCCAAACCAAGCTGTAGATATGATACTATACTACCTATTCTCGCTGTCCGCCATCTTGTTTTTAGTTTGCGTTAAAGTCTGAAACACAGACACACGGTCAGTGAGAAACCTCCATCTCTGTCTCACTGCTGCCCTTATGAGTTCAAGGAAAGCGGCGCTACTTGCCTCCACACCACCCCAGCCAAAGGCTCGCCCTGTTTTAATAAGGGCTGGAGCCAAGCCATTGATAGCAACAGCATAAAAACAACACAGGCACAGCAACTCCTGTGATACCGTAGTCCATTTCAAAGCCAGAGCAATCTACACTAAAAGCCCATTTACTACGGGTTCTGATCCCTGATCAAAATGAAGAACTTTTATTTTCATTTTATTTAGTTTTTAAATTTTTGTCGAATGTTCAGTTCCAGTCAAACGAAAGTCCAGCCCACGCCAAGACTTTGAGACATATGCAGACCTCTGATCATTCAGAGCCTACTCAGTCAGGTCATAGTGTTTGATCTGGTGCTCAAACTAACCCTCGCCTTAAGACGTCCACTGTCTTGTGCAGCTCTGCTGAAAGCCAAGGCGTTATTGATGCAGATGTCTGACCACGATGGAGTGTGTGTGAGTGTGTCTTGTGTAAGGAACTGCAAGCGGCTGTTCCCTCTCTGGCGAGAGGACAGTGTGTTGAAAATTTGCACAGTGCAGTGATGAGTGATTGTCAGAGGAAAAGACAGTAGGCTTATCCACTTATGACCTGCAGGCTTAAATGTGTCCTGTAGGGGGCAGTAAAGCTGCCTATTTGTTCCCCTCACCTACCCCCAAAGTCATCTCCAGTAAAGACACTTAGAAATGTCAAGTCATCACTGGTAAACCCAGTAAATATATGAACATTTACAGGAGCCAAATGTAGAGTAATGTAAGATTTTAAGATAATCAAAAGTTGCCCTGTTTATGTTTTAGTTTTGTTTTTTTCTTGAATGGGCTTGACATTGGAAAGGATTCTTTTTGAATGTTAGTAAGAGTTCAGTGCAGTAGAGAGAAAAGGCTTTTTTGTCTTTAGCTTTATGTGACTGAGTTTATATGAGTTTAGGATCCAGTGATCTCTTGGGTCAGATAGGTCAGATATCTCAGGCTTAGTTTCCACTCTCCCACAAGTAGCAGTTAGCTCTCAGGCTCTTTGGTGCAATTCTCTTCTGATAACAGACCAAATACTCATTAACACCACATTCCTGCATATTGATTGTAACACACCTGAGTATAGGTACAGCCATCACAGGTAGACTTATAGATGTGACGACCACGTACACACCTGAGTATAGGTACAGCCCTCACAGGTTAGATGTCTAAATGTCACATACAGTGTACACGTACATACTTGAGTATAGGTATTGCCATCACAAGTAAACGTCTAGATGCAACGAACACGTGCAGTATGTGACTATGGTGCTGGTGGTAGACCTTTGTAGGTAATTGGTGCTAAGAACTAACATTCATTAGAAGCTCATCAGCCAACCAGCCGTCATTCAGTGACACGCATAACGTGACATAATTTCCTCCTGATCTCACCCGATGTTCCTGCACTCTTGAGCGCCATGGGTTTGTAAGGTGCAGTCTCAGTGTAGATCTCAGTGCATATGCACCGGGAGACCAACATCTTTCTTTTCTCAGTTAGCCTATTGGCAGTGTTGCACAGCTTGGGCTAAGGAAGTATATGCTAGCGTTTCTTTCCATTGTGTAGTGGTCACACAACCCATGAGGGCCACTAAATCAGGTACTGAAGCTATTGGATGCCATTGACATGTGTCGACATGTGGTGATGTCTCCCTATAATATGCAGTGGCATTGCATGCAATAGATGGCACTGGGGTTTTGCACAAAGACTGCAGTGGACCTGTAACCTTTCCATAAGTCAACAACCAGACGTAAACGTAATCGATTTCGGTTTACAGTAAGTGTACGTTAAATGTCCATTCCACTCATAGCAAGGGAGACCACAAGGAAGGACACAGTTAAAAGGCTCATGATTTAAAATAGACCTTCCTTTTGTGAAAGATTGTTTTGTTTTATACCACTTCATGACTACCACTGTTTAACCATCTGTGAATGTCAGATTGCTTACTTTATTTCTATAAGAGCAGAAAAAATAGGCCGTGTTTGTGAATGGTTCAAATAAAAACACAGGCACCGTTATACAAGCTATTTACATACAAAAACAAATGATACTTAAGTAACCCTGATTCTTTTTCAGACAAACCTTTTATATAATTGTTTGTTTTGCAGATGCAACTAAGAGCTTTATGTGTTTACTTAAAGTCAAAAGTATGTGTTTACTTTTAAGCCAAAGGCTTCTTCCCCCTTTTCCCATGTAAAAGAGCCACTTAGCACAAAAGCAAGTAAACGTGTAGTAATATTTCTGTGTTCCCATGGTGACCAGATAGGAAATGCGTGTGCTAGGATTTGGGGAGGACGAGGGTGCAGATGCATGGACGGATGGCTTGCCAACTCTGGCGCGGTTCAGGCCCACTTCCAGCTGACACACGGCCCAGATTCGGCTCCATCTCTCCTGGCCATCTGCTGGTTGCCGAGATACCCTCACCCTCATCTGACTCCTGTACCCCTCCCTTGTCTTTTATCCTCACCCCATCATTGTATACAGTCTCTCTCTCTCTCTCTCTCCCCACCCTCTCTCTGGTTGTCGTACCTGTTCTCTGTAATGGATGTGCTGTGTCGTGCTGGGACATTTTCACTTTTGAAGACTATACAGCAACTTCTACTGGCTAAAGAAAACAGTGAAGAAACATGGCCCCCTTAGACCTGCAAATCTTACTAAATTATTAACTTTGTTTTTGGTTTTTAGCTACAAGGTCTGTTTGTTTTGGGTTTAAACCTCATACCAAAATGTGGTGAGATGAGACCTTACTGAGCTGAGCTTAATGTGCAGAGATGCTGAGAGTAGGCTGTGTATTCAACTGTCTGCTTCTGTGAAAAAAAGGATTTAGTGTCAGTGTTAGGTCCCTTGGTATCGTTAGAAAAAAAATCTGATGCATAAAAGGATAAATGACAATAATGTGTCTTTTTCCTGTAAGAGTACAGCTCTTACCTTCTTTTGTTCTTCCTGATGCAAACCACTACAGGTTGCTGGATAGTCACTATACATCATGTAAAGCTTGTGACTGAGTCAATATCAAATGATTAAATGAAGTAAATAAATATATGACAAATAAAGGTTCAGTGCTGGTATATCCAATGTGACTTACAGTGTGCAATGATGGGTATGCAGTAGATCTTTCCATGTTGTGAATGCATGTCGCTTTGGTGTTTCCATGGACACTTTAGATAGAACTAGGACAGGGTTCCAAAGAAAGCATCTGATGATAAAATTCATATATTTTTTATTTGTTTGTTTTTACAAGTTTTCCTCTCCCTATGTGAAAAACCCATTTCAATTTTCTACAGGACATCATGTAATTGTATACATTGTAAATAGTTCTGCATTTGCGACCACAATCGTAAACAAAACATCTACAAAATGTGTGGAAATGTAGAAAGAAAATGTTTTTTTTTCTTCAATTCTTTGACACAACAAATCATGTAGGCATGCCTGTTCACCTGTCCAACATTTATCCAGCATATCCATTTGTCTTAATAAAGCCATGGCATTCTTTTAGAGTTTCCCTTCATGGTGTTTTTTTTTCAGCGAGTCTACACCGGCTTTTCAAAATTATTTTGATCTAATCTGATCTCCGAGCCGAAACTCTTTTAAAACACTTTTCTTCAGAACGGTGTATGTGGAATCTGTAGGCAAATGATCTAATGCCATTAGTGCAGAACCGTCCCCTGTCATCTGCTCGGTACTGTGTGGACTTATCATGGCACATGTTACCTGACACTTACAAGGGGTGGAGTTCGTGTGTATGGGCTCCACATCGCTTCCCTTTAAATCTTCTGTCACCCCTCAAGTGGCTGCAGTCAACGGATTTTGTGGCGAGAGGGATTTCTAAATCGGACAAAATGCCAGCCAAACCAGCCCCTATCAAGAAGGCGGCCAAGCCTAAGGAAAAGGAGCCTGAGCCTGCAGCCGAACCGGCACCAGAGGCTGCACCCGCTGAGGCGGCACCAGCTGAAGCTCCCGCAGAGGCTGCTCCCGCCGAAGCAGCTCCTCCAGCCGAGGGAGAAGCTCCTCCAGCTGAAGGTAGTGTTCGGTGAACCGCGCCTCAGGGGGATATCCAGCGCTCTTTCCAAAAAAAAAAAAAAAAAAAAAAACACTGAGCGGCGTCAACATTTTCCAGTCACCGGGAAACAGTCAATTCCATGCTTTTAATCATTTATTATCCCAGCGTGGCATATGGATTTGATATATTTTGTTCAATGATTTTATTAATTATTTAATTTCTGTCAAGTAGGCTATTAGTTTGAGTAACCAAGTCCCCATGCAGCATAAAGGAAGCAGCTGAGAGGACTATCCTAACCAAGTTATTGAAATGCTTTTCTAGCATGTCTGTGTTCCTGTAGACGTTAACATCACGTCCACAGTGATTCAATATTAGTCATACGGAGAGCACCAGGGCAAAAAGGGCAAAAGCCCTGTTACGCAGAACCGTTTTGCGTGAATGTGCACACAGTGCGAGTCTGTTCGCAAAAAGTTCTGAGCACCGAGTTTGTTGCATGACACTAATTCGCCCTATGTTCTATCAGTCTCCTAAAGCCGACAGGAATAATATGGCATTCATTTAACTGCTTTTAACTGAGAGTGTCTCACGCTATGTGACCTTTCAAAGCATCCACACAGCAGCATTATCTGTAATGCTTGACCCACAGCATGCAAGCATCATTTACTCAGCTTAGGCTACCGACCGGCTTTCTGAAAGTAATTTGTCACCATATTATAGCCTATGTGTACTCTGGGATTAATCATGTTATGTCATGTTATCGATGCTTTGTTGTTGCTTGCAGTTACACATATATTTCTACAGCTGATTCGAATACTGACGCACCAGATTAACCAGACGGTTAAAATTGCGCAGCGCGTTCTCTGGTTCCAGCTCTTCACTATGCTGTCCAGCGATTAGATCTTTTAACGGTGTCACACCTGCCTCGCCTCTTCAAAACTAACCCTCCATGTATATTAACCTCTAACGCCAGCCGCTCCTGCAGCTGAGGGAGCCCCCGCTACTCCAGCTCCTGATGCGCCGGCCGAGGGTAACAAACCTGACCACTAATTGACTTATATAATACAAGGGCTGCCACATTTAATCAATTGATTCAGTTAATTGATTAATTGGCACAGATTGATAGCTGACTCGTTTGGTATTGAGTAATCTGACTGTGCCAAGTGATACTGCATATTTTCTTTAAGGCTACTTTATTAGGAGCATGGCATTTAAATTAAACACATTTATTAATTCAGAATAGGCCTACAGTCAACAGATACATCTAAAATTAACGTTTCTAGCTGCCCAGTTCACTAGGCCTACTATGACTGAAATGTTGTCTGCTGAAGTAGCCTATTGATTTACAGATTATGCCTGTTGTGCTGCTGGCTCCTTCTTTTCCACTAACCTCTTGCTCTTTCTAACACAACGGTTTTTCGCAATGAAAAAAAAAAAA